>PVIC010001268.1:58512-95212 GCA_004025085.1 Thryonomys swinderianus
TAAGAGAGACAGAAGGGGGGCCCGGAAAGTGGGTAACCCCAGGATTGCTTTCTTTAGGGGGATTTTATGGACCAAAATCACGAGGTGGGGTGGGTTCAAAAGTGGGGGCCACCAATGAGATTTTTAAAAAGGTAGATAGGTTATAACAATCAAACAGGAATTTTGACTCTAACTCTTTTCCGGGGAGGTGGGTTAAGGTGTCAGCCCTCCACCCCAGGAGGTTGGAGCCTTCTTTAGAATATCTGCTGGCTCCTTGTTTGGAATTTCAGTGAGCTATTTATCTTATATGGGTGGGGTAGCTTTTCTCCAGCAGCAGTAACCTCCAAGTTGGTTTTTGGTTTTCTTTTAAGGGGCAGTCCTATCTATCTGCCTACATATGTCTAGCTGGCTTTTCTACCTATAATAAGGAGACGGGCCCGGGGCCAGGAGCTGGCACACCAGGAGCTCGCATGAGCCCGGGCATTGAGAAGCCCCCTGGGCGATGCCGCAGACCCCATCTCGGTGTTCACAGAAGCAGAGGCCCCTCAGCAGGGCCTGTCTTTCCCCTGGTGGTCAGCTCCGGCGCAGGCACACGCAGGCAGCTTCGCCGAGCGGCCGAGCCGGGGGAGCCAGAGACGTTCTGGAGAGGAGCCGTGACCAGGATTTCCATGGCATTTGAGTGGGGTGCAGGGGCAAGACAGCATCGCGTGGGCGCGGGCTGTGTAAAGGTGGGAAGAAGGAAGGTGAACGGCGGGTCCCGCAGGCTGGGGCATTATTGGCGTCTGGGCGCTGGAAGGAACAGGCTGGGAGGATGGAGGATGGGAGGAGCCAGGGGACTCCGGGGGTGCGGCTGTGGAGGGGCCCAGTCAGCTGTGGAGGGGCCCAGTCGGCGGGGATGCCTGGCTCCGGTGTGATCAGGGCCGCACGGTCGGCTCTGAGAGGACCTGCACACACTCTGTTTGGGGCGTACAGTTAGATGGTTGAGTTGAACTTGGCTTCTTTGTCCAAAGAATTAAAAACCGTTTTTGTTTTATTACAACTTCGAACACCGTCCGTGTGTCACCTTTATGCTTTCATCGTTTGTGTGCTTGTTTTCTAGGTTATTTAAATGATTTTGAAAGGCCCGAGATTTAAAAGTGAAGAGATCAGTCTTAGTTTCTTTAAGAGTCTGTGGATTGAGCCACCTGAGGTGGGCACAGTCCTCGATCACCGGGCTTCTCTTGAGTGCTTGGATTATTTTAATTACAGACAAACTCTTTCATTTAGTTACGAGAAACATCTCGAGCCGCGTTTGTGCCTGCTTCCACCACGGCTGGGATGTACGTGCTCCCCGCCCGAGTCCTTTCCTTGGCTGTATTTTTCTTGCTCATCTTAGGGATACTTTGTCTTCCGCTCTGTGCACGCTTTGCAGCTGCCTGGTGCGGCTGGGCTGAGCCTGAGAAGCAGTTCTAGCCTGGGGGGTTCGGGCCCATAGGTGGTCTCTCCCCACCTCGAGCCGACTGCCTGCAGCAGACCCAGCGTTCAGGAAGCACCTGCTAAATAAGGGTGGAGGGAAACAGGCGCCTGCTCAGCTCGCCGGCCTGAGAATTCTGTGTCCATGATAACAACAGCGAGCGCCTGCTCTCTCTGGCTAGCTCGTTATGTTATCTTACTTCATCTTCCTAACGATCTCGCCACATGGGTGCCGCTTCCGCGCTTATTTTATAGATGTGAGTTCGGGGGTGAAGTATCTTCCTGGGACTCGGGGAGGGGGGCGGCTCAGCGGGATCGGCGCCGAATGTGAGGATGGCCGGGCCCGCGGTGAGCTCTGGAGCGCGTTCTTCCACGTCCAGAGGTTTCCATCGGACGCCAGGTGCCAGGGCTTCCTGGAGCCCGTCCTGCCCCGAGCAGCCCGCGAGTGTCTTGGCCGAAGAGAAGGAGCACGACCCGCCTCTCCTGTTCTGCCCCTTCCCTGCCCGCTGCTACAGTGGCCCAGCCTCGTCCCCTCCCCCCCTTGTGTTCCCTGCCCCAGGGGAACAAGAGAGAATGGGCTGCGAGTGGCCTTGAGCCAGGAGACCAGGACACCGAAGCCAGCACTGTAGAAGGGATAAACAGGGTGTTTTAAGTTGGGTGATTTCATTTACCCATGTTATGTTCTCGTAAAAGTAATGCTATTTATTAACTTGTGAGCGGTGCGTTTTTAGAGCCATAATAGAACTTATGCCACTATGATATATAGTATTTTCTAAATAAGGATTTGTGTTTTACAGCGCTGAAAAATATTTCAATACAAACCCAACAAAGAATGCATGAAAAATAAATACGAAAATCAATCTTTCATGGTTATATGTAAGCGTCTGCTATAGGCATTTACTTGGCTACGTCCGCAAGATCTGTTCCAGACCTGCTCTCTCCTCCCTGCGTGTTTTCTCCCGCGTGTCTTCCTTCTCTTGGTGAATAGCATCGCCGCCCACCTGGCTGCCTTGCCGGAGCCACAGGGCTCGGTGTTTGCTTGAGACCCCTTCGGCTGCGAGCGAGAAGCCCCGTCAGGAACCGGCCTTCTCCCAGCTGGGCTGAGCACCGCCTGGGGACTGCCGGTCTCAGAGAAAGACACGCGCTGCATTCTCCTTGTGTGTGTGTGTCTTCTCTCCTCCTCGGCTTCTGCACCCACCCCGTGCTCGGTGTCCCTCCTCTGCCTCTGTAGCGCAGTCTCATCCCGCCCCTGGGTTGCACAAGGCCCGTTCATCCAGCTCAGTGCCAAGAGAACAGCGGTGGTTTGGGCCATTTCCAGCAGGAGCAGCTGCAGGCAGCACGTGCCTTTGCCTCCCCGAAGTTGCCAGGGGAGGGCTGGACCCGGACAGCTCCCACACGCCCTGAAGGCTCTGCCCGAGTCTCCCCTCCCTTCTCCCCTCTCCCAGACCCTGTCACCTGCCCAGTCTCCTGCTTCTTCGGGGTCTCTTTTCTCTTTCCTCCTTGCTGTTCCTTGGGCTGATCTTGACTCAGCCTGCTGTTGGCCAGGGCAGCAGCCTCTCGGGGTTTTTGTACCTTCATCTTCTTCCCCCTTGTCTAGAGGCAGCAGAGCTTTAGGGCCTCCAGTGATACAGGCAGCCCACTGCACCCACTGCAGCCCACTGCACTTACTTCAGCCCACTGCATTCACTGTAGCCCACTGCACCCACTGCAGCCCACTGCATTCACTGTAGTCCACTGCATTCACTGTAGTCCACTGCACCCACTGCAGCCCACTGCACCCACTGCATTCACTGCAGCCCACTGCACCTACGGCAGTCCACTGCATTCACTGCAGTCCACTGCATGTACTGCACCCACTGAATTCACTGCAGCTCACTGCAGCCCACGTGTCACAGGTTCACCACAGTTTCTCTAGTCTTGTTTTAAAACCGAAATCCAAGCACAGTCTGTGCCTATGCAGTGCACTGTGTCTCTGTCATCAGTGACTGACTGATCTCCAGTCAGAGCCCTTTTAGACCGGCAGGCTGTGCCGTCTAGCAGGGCCTCCATGGCTCTGATGCCCCACTTCCTCCCGCTTTCCCCCACCCCCTTGCTGGGATCAGGGCCGGAATCTCCCATGGGCTTGTCCAGGACTTCTGACCATTGTGTTACTGCTGACCAACCCCTCACAGTGCACCTGTTGTTGGTATTTTATACTGTGATTGCTTGTTCATATAGTGGTTAGAGACTACCAGTCACCACGACTTATACCCTGAGCTTTTCTCAAAAGGAGACGTGAGCTACAAAATAAACACAAATAAATAAGAAATATGCTCAGGATGGCTTGTGTAATATCTAAAACAAGAGAATAAACACCTAATATTTATTGAATCAGTGAGACTAATAGTCTGTACATCAAAGTAAACTCTGGATGGATTAAACTTAAAAATGCTTAACTAATTGTGGGTCAATAAGTCAAGACAATTTAGAAGGAATTAATGTAGTTTCTAAATAAAATCTAGGAATTAATGTAAAGTTGAAAATCAGATAAAATCTTTGGGATAAAATATTAAAAATACTGAAAGACACAAAGCTCATTCTCAAGAAAATAACTAGTGGAAGGATATGTATATGTATCTATCTAATTATGCAGTTTCAAAAAGCTGCAGGTGACAGACATGGAAAATATAATAAGATAGCTATCAAACTATGAAAAATACTTCAAAAACTATGCTAGACTTTAGGATTAATTTCTTCTGACACTAAAAGCTCATAATAATTACTATGACTAAGAAGATATTTTCCTTAATGTAATTAGTGAACAAGGAATTTGAAGACTCACAGAGATGAATTAATAATGACTAACCAATATTTAAAATTATCAAACCCACTATTGAAGAAATGCAAATTAAGGTGTGTGTGTGTGTGTGTGTGTGTGTGTCTGAGAGAGAGAGAGAGAGAGAGAGAGAGACCTATCAATTACATAAAGATTTTAAAGATTAGACTTTTGGTAGAAATGAAAATATTTCCTTGCCTCCCCATATTTTATCCAGTGCTATAATTTATTTTCTAGGAATGGGAACCAAAACCTAAAGTACAGGCAAATATATTTGTTGTCTTGCTCATTGCTTTTTATAACAAAAGTATCTAAAGGAGTTTATTGTTGAAATAAATTGGTCAATAATCACACTTATTATTGTAACAACGTCAAGATTATTTTATGAATTATCATTAAGAATGTTAGAACGGCCGGGTGTGGTGGCTCACGCCTGTAATCCCAGCACTCGGGAGGCAGAGGCAGGAGGATTGCTGAGTACACGGCGGCTTGCCTGGGCTACACAGTGAGCTCAGGACCAGCCTGAACTACAAAGCGAGACCCTGTCTCAAAAAAAAATGTTAGAACACATAACAATGCTGGGCGTGGTGACTCAGGCACACCAGCAATCAGTACCACATACCACAGTGCTGGGCATGGTGGCTCACGCCTGTCATCCCAGCACTCGGGAGGCAGAGACAGGAGGATTGCTGAGTTTGAGGCTTGCCTGGGCTCCATAGTGAGCTCGGGGTCAGCCTGAACTACAAAGCGAGACCCTGTCTCAAAAAAAAAAAAAAAAAAAAACTTTGCAAAAAAATAACAAAATGTACTTGTGGTTACCATTGGGTGGTGATGTTTAAGTGATATTTTGAGGTCCTGTGTGTTTTGCATACATTCTGTATCATCTATATTGAGGATTCGCTACTTGTAATCAGGCCTTGAGCTCCAAGGTCATCTCAGCGTCTTACCAAGTGACGTGTTCATCCTCCCTGGACCTGGCTAATTTACCCTCATGATAAACCCAGGAAGAGCCTTTGAAAAGCAAGGCTCGCACTGGTGGTGATCGAGAGGTGGTATAAGGACGGATGTGCTGTCTGACTTCCGGGCTGCTCTGTCGTGCTGGGGACGGGGGCAGGGCAGGCCTCTGTGCTGTTCCATCCTGCCCTTCGAGGCGTACTCTTCCTGCCCGCCTTCCCCCAGGTCCCTCCTTTCTCTCCATTTGTGTGGTGACCCCACTCACCGCTTGACGTTGTACAAACATGAAGCCCAGAGACTGGCGATGCGGGAGATTGACACGCAGCAGGAAGAGCGCGATTGTGTCTAGTGTAAGCCACGCAAGGGCCCCGCGGCCCGTGGGGCAGGCACTTCCCTGGCCTCTTGTGCCTGTGGGGACTCTCAGGCTCAGACTGTGTCCCCGAGCTCCTGATCTCACGGCGGGTGGCGGTCCTGCCTCAGTACCAGCAGCGAGCAGCGAGGCCGTCATCCTGCCTTTTCTTCTGTCTCTTTCTGTCTTTGAATAATAAACTTGATATTAGCTGCAGCCTGTGAAACGTCAGATCCATTTCTCATAGGGTTCGTAGCACTTCCATTTGGAGAACTTTTGAACTTTTTTACTTGTTAATGATGAAAAATGCTCAGCATTTGCAACCGCAGAGAGAATATATAATGAGGTTTTGTCTTAGGTCGGTTTCCCTGGAGACAGCCTCTGGCGCAGGGGTTGGGGTGCAGATAGGATAGATGGTTTTCAGCAGAGCCACAGCGTCAGCACGCAGGGACGGAGCTGGGGCTCAGGGTGGTTTCCACGGAGGCCTGGCCAGTCCCCCAGGCCCCGGAAGCCACAGCTGAGACAGCCCGTGTTTCTCTGGGTTTAGAGCAGGCTGGAGGAGGGGCATTTCGGTCCTGTCCTGGTCTGGGTGTGGATCGGCCCCTCAGGAAGGGGCGTGGCCTTGGCCAGGGAGCCCACGGGCTCCAGGAAAAAGTGCGGGGACCCAGGCCGAGCCCCAGCTGCTGACACTCTCAGCGAATAGGTCTGGGGTGCCTGGGGGGGTGACCAGCCCCCGCCGCTGCCCGCCAAGGTCACCTGCTTTCTCTCTTTCACTTACTCTGGCCCCTCCCAAACCCCTGCCTATTTATTTCTTGTTTTGTCTTGTTTCACTATTTAATAACGGCATATAATTTTCATATCATAAGACATACTCATTTTGAGTATAAAATTCAGCGACTTTTTTTTTTTTTGAGACAGGTTCTCGCTTTGTAGTTCAGGCTGGCCCTGAGCTCACTATGTAGCCCAGGCAAGCCTCGAACTCAGCAATCCTCCTGCCTCTGCCTCCCGAGTGCTGGGATGACAGGCGTGAGCCACCACGCCCGGCCAGTGACGTTTTTGTAAATGTTTACCAAGTTGTTCAAGTATCACCCTAATCCCATTTTAAGAATATTTTCATCGTACCAAGGAGGAAACTTTTGGAAAATTTCTTTCTTTCTTTTTTGTAAACAAATCACATTTGGGAGATGTTAGTGCAGTTACTTGCTCACCTGAAAGGCTGTATCACCAGGAGTAACAGGAGGGAGGTGCTGGCGGCGGCTGCTTGTGGAGATGTAATGAAGAGGAAGCTGGTGGCCGAGAAGCTGCCTCTCCCACTCGCCCCGGGAAGGGGTTCACTCCCAGGGTCTCTACAAATACCGCGCTGACGAAGGGCTCTGCGCTTTGTCATTTTCTCCCTTCTTTCTCCGGGTAAGAGCTGCTGTGAGAGGCGCCAGTGCTGTTTGAAGTCAGAGCAGGTGCAAGTCAGGCGGCAGCAGTGGGGAGGCAGCTTCTCTAGAACAGGGACGGGGGGCTTCAACTGACTTCTGTAAGGAGGGTCGGAAAGACGGACACGGGGAAGGCAGAGCGAGAGACTGAGATGGGAGCCTCCACTCACTACATCGGCAAGGCAAAAAAGAAGCTTACCCTCCCTCCTTTCCTTCCTTCCTTCCTTCCCTCCTTCTTTCCTCCCTCCCTCTCTTCCTTCCTTCTTTCCTTCCTTCCTTCCTTCCTTCCTTCCTTCCCTCCTTCTTTCCTCCCTCCCTCTTCCTTCCTGTCTTTCTTTTTTCCTTCCTTCCTCCCTCCCTCTCTTTCTTTTTTTCTTCCTTTCTTTTCTTCCTTCCTTCCTTTCTTTTTTTCTTTTGTTTTTCTTTTATTTTTATTTTTTGAGACAAGGTCTCCCTTTGTAGTTCAGGTTGGCCATGAGCTCACTCTGTAGTCCAGGCAAGCCTCGAACTCACAGCAGTCCTCCTGCCTCTACCTCCTGGGTGCAGGGATTATAGGTGTGACCCACCACACCCAGTCTTTTTTTTCTGTTTGTAAAGTAGTCATATTTGTCATCTTATTAATGAAATAATGGATCTATAAAAAGAGCACCTTGTAGAAAAATGAAACAAAATTCTCCGTGTAAGCTGTACAATTCAGTGGTATCCAGAATGTTTACAAAGTTGTGTGTCCACTACTAACTTCAGAGCATATACATTACCCAAAATGAAACTGTATCCATAAGCAGTCTCCTATGGTCCTGAAGAAACACTAACCTATTTTCTTGCTAGAAATGTGCCTATTCTGTACATCACATAAATGGACTATTATAATCTGCAGCATTTTATGTCTGGTTTCTTTCTCAGCATGATATTCGTAATATACTTACAATTTGTAGCATGTACAAGTACTGCATTCTTTTTGTGGCTGAGTAATATTCCATACGTGAATGGATATACCATGTTCTATTGATCAGTCAATTGAGAAACATTTAGATTGTTTCTGGGATCGCTTCTCGGCCTTTTGGCTAAGATCAAGTGTAGACTGTTTCTGGTTTTCCGGAGTAGCCACTGCTGTTTCTGTTTCTGTCTATGAGCAGTGGGCGAGTTCTTTCTTCCATTCCCATTACCAGCACATGCTGTTTTCCTTTTTTATTTTGTTCTGTTTTAAAGTCTCATCCATCTTGGGGTACGGGGAGCAGAAAGGCATGTTTATTACTGACACCAGTGGCGGAGAAAGACAGATGCTGCACACAGAAGTCGGGCTGTGTGTGCGAGACTGTCCCACACCGTGAACCTTCTCGCTGTGTGCACTGGTAAGATGCTGCGGCTTCCTGAGGCTTAATCGGCTCACAGATGAGGAGATCTACATGTCAGTGTTTTGTTGAAAAGGGCTTGTCTTGTTTTTTAAGACCTCTGCAAACTAAAGCTCATACAGTTTTCAAATAAAGACAGGCATGTGTGCGCATGTGCATGCACACACACACACACACACACTATAACACTACAAACCATGTGTACATTCATTGACGACAGACCTTTCCGTGTGTGATGCGTGTCTGCGGCTGCAAGTGCGGCTCGACAGCAGGTAGCTGTCCACCCGTGGGGAGGACAGCAGCCCGCCACGGTGCGGCTGCGTCTGTTCTGCACACTGTTCTCCACGTGGCGCGGATCAGGCCGTGACGTCGCCGGCCCGTCATGAACATCTCGGGGTCACTCTGGTCCTCACGTGCTGACTTTCCCTTTCGTAGATGCTTCCAAACAGCTTTGTTGGCATGATTTTTAAATTGCTATTGATAAAAATACGCTGAAAGGTTCTGTTGTTTAGATGCTTTCAGATGTGACCTTCTATTGCCTGGAAGTCACGTAAGCCCTTTTCTACTCAGGTTCTTGGGCAAAGCCAAGAATAGGCAGGTGGGACCGAGGCCTGATGGTTGGGCCAGGGGCTCTCAGAGCACGGAGCTCCTCCGAGCAAAGACGGGATGTGACAGCGAAGGGCCGATTAGTCATGTGAAGCAGCGGCGACTCTGGGCCCCCGGCAGTCAAGAGTGAGAGGCTTAATGAGGAAGAGTCCAGAAGAAATGGGCTCAGCAGCCGGTGTGCGCAGGGAGGCTTCAGGTCGTTCCTGTCAGGAGTCTGGGGCACTGTCTGTGAGACAGTTCCACACTCAGCCGGGGAACGGTCGCCAGTGAGACCCACACAGCTTCGGCTTCATGGAGTTCATGGTCTTGCTGCTCACAACAGCAAGAGAAGCCTGGCCCAGATGAGTATGCTGTTAATTGGTCATCACTGCTCTGTGCTGTGCAGAAACACAGACCTTTCTGTGCTAAGGGAGAACAGCACACTGTGGGACCCGGTCTGGTGTGGAGGTCAGGAGAGGTCATGTGGAGCTTACCTTGGTTATCTAAATGCCCGCACCTTCCACACAGCTCCTGCGTGTTCTGTACAGGTTCACACTGGCTGCAAAACGCTATGGTAAATACATAGAAGAAATTCAAAATAAAACTGAATCACGAAATTAAAATGCATCTGGGACCCCCTCCCCGCCCCCACTTATCTTCACACTCCAGATTGCTGAACCAGTGTGAGGTTGTATAGTTCTTCTCTGTCAGTTTTGAGCAAAGTTAATTTTATATGCTTTCGGCCAACTGGCAGGCCCTCGCCTGGGGCCACCCACCTCCGGGACCCTCTGTAACTGAGTCGTATCCCTAGGCCTGTTCCAGAGCCAGCTCCTACCTCTTTCCGTTGTTCTTGCCCGAAGAAAGTTGCTTTAATGCTAGAGAAATATTTAGAAAAATAATTGTGCTGCCAAGTGAAATCTCCCTCATTGGAATTAATTGCAGAAAGGGCAGTAGGTGATAGTGAGAGAGCTAATTATGAAATTTCTGCAGTATTCTATTTAATACATTCAGGCACATCTGTTGGCACCAGGATCCTGCTGCCTGAGTTCCACCAGGTCTCCAGCTGCTAATGAAGTCCTCATTAACCTCCCAACCTGGGGACTGTGCCTGCCCGGGGATGGCCTCTGGCCCCTCCCCGCGAGTCTTGGTGCAGAGTTGCAGGAGGCGATCTGGCCCAGGCAGAGTGACAGCACTCAGCTGTGAGACTGCACAGCAAGCCAGCAGACTGCAAACTCCCGTCCTAGTTGAGTGCTCGGCTATCTTCAAAGAGCTCCAGCTATCGAAGAGGAACAGGACGGTCAGCAGGGCTCCCCCCTTTTCATCCCTATGTGATCCTGCCCTGGTATGGAGCTCCTGACCCCAACATCCCATCACAGAGTCCTCTGCCAATCAGTGACTCCTTCCTGTCCTCTGAGTCTCCGGTAGAAAAAGCAGACAGGAATTAGCATTTACAAGGTACCTAAAGCAAGCCGGGAGCTCACTGAGCCATCTTGCTTTCATGGTTTTCTTTCATAATTAAAACAGGTGCAATCACCCCTTTATAGATGAGTCCAAAATGACTCCCAGCCAATTGTACCCTTTCTTTCCGCATGCCCAGAGCTCCTGCAGTCCTGAGGTCTAGGTGCCATCTAGATGCCAGCAATTCCTGGATCTCCTGCTCCAGCCCTAGCCTTCGTCTTGCCAAACACAGTGTGTCATCTCTGCCCTCCTCTTAATCTTGGAGCAAAGTTGTCAGGTTGACCAGATGTCCCTCCTTGGTTTCCATGACACCACACTTCTCTCTTTTGTTTCTTATGTCTCATTCATTCTTTGTCTGGCTTTTCCTTGTTTAGTTGGGTGTTGGCATCAGACAGCCCTTCCTCTCACCCTACTGCACTCTCTCAGTGGTGGACCACATGTTGCCTCTTGGCTTTAAAGACCTGTGATATGTTGATGTCTGGCTAATTTGTATGTTAACACTAACTTGCCGCACTGAATTTCACACTTACGACAAAAGGATCCTGTTTGACTTTCCTATGTAGGATACAGCTCAGACTCTGTGTATCCTAGGGTCCTGGTTTGGGTTGCCCGCTATGATAGCTACCCATGCCATGTGACTAGCTACATTAATTATAGTAAAACAAAATTTGAAAATCAGTTCTCACCACGCTTCACAGACACATTAGCTACAAGGTGGCTAGGGACAGTGCCAAGAACATGCCCTTTATGACAGCAGATTCTGTTTTTCAGGCCTGCCCTAGAAGTTTCTGTTTTTATTTAGTCATTTACTTAATTACCTGACTTGTTCATTTATCTTGCATCGCTGGTGTTGGAAGCCTTACCCTCATGCACGTTGGGCAAGTGCTGCGCCCAGAGCTGCGACCCTGTCCCAGGCCTTATTCTTCTGCTCCTCCAAGTCTGTTCTTTCTCCGGGGTCCCTGCATGAGTCAATGTTCTCTAGGGACAGAGAGCCAGTCAGAGATGCTGATTGGTTGGAAGATGCCTATATGATTATGGAGAATGCGAAGTCCTATGATCTTCCATCTGCAAGCTGGGGACCCAGGAAAGACAGAGGCGTAATTTAATCTGAGTCCCAAGACCCAAAAAGCAGGCATGAGTGCTGCGCTATGAATGCCGTGGTGTGAATGCCGTGGTGTGAGTGCATGGTGTGAATGCTGTGGTCTGAGTGCCGTGGTCTGAGTGCCGTGGTGTGAGTGCTGTGGTGTGAGTGCCATGATGTGAGTGCCGTGGCGTGAATGCCGTGGTCTGAGTGCCGTGGTCTGAGTGCCGTGGTGTGAGTGCGTGGTGTGAATGCTGTGGTCTGAGTGCCGTGGTCTGAGTGCCGTGGTGTGAGTGCTGTGGTGTGAGTGCCGTGATGTGAGTGCCGTGGCGTGAATGCCGTGGTCTGAGTGCCGTGGTGTGAGTGCCGTGGTCTGAGTGCCGTGGTATGAGTGAGTGCAAAGGCAGAAGAAGAGGAGAAGGTGAAGGAGACACCTCAACTTAGGCAAACAGAAAGAAGGCAAAAGACATGAATTCTTCCTTCCCTCCCTGTGTCCTGCCCAGGCCCCCAGCAGTTTAGCTGGTGTCCCCACACTGGGGAGGCCAGCGGCTTTACTGAGCATCATGCCAGTCATCTCTTTCAGGAGCCATCACAGACACAGCACAGTCATCGGGGCACCCTGTGGCCAGTTGAGCTAACACGCAACATTAGCCCTCACTGCCCCCATTTTGAATAATGGTGCCACCATCTGCCATCTGTCAGGTCAGAAGCCCAGGCGACATCTGGGAGCCTCTCCTTCCTATGCGTCCCGTACTTCACCCGTGAATTTCATTCATGGCATCTCCAAAAGTGCCACTCCCTCCACTGCCCTCTGGCTCCCGTGTGCCCCTGCAGGGCCGTCGTCACCTCCTCCCCTCCCCCAAGCTGTGCGCTTCCTCTTGACCCCTCAGCCCATGTCCACCAGCAACAAGAGTGATCTTTAAAAAAATGTGTAAATCAGCTGGGCACCGTGGTGCAACCCCGGAACCCTGGGAGGCTGAGGCAGGAGCCTCACAATTTGAAGCTCAGCTTCTTTAATAATTAAAGCAGGTGCAATCACCCCTCTATAGTGAGGCCTTCTATCACAATGAATGGTTGAAAAAGGGGTGAGGATAAAGCCCTGTGTAAAGGCCCCGTGGTAACAACAGTAAGCAATAACTGTAAGTCATTTTACTTGGACCCCAGCATCCCTCCAGCACTTTCTGATCAAATGTCGACTAGACCCTCTCTGCTTGAGCATACTACTCACTGAGGAAATGCCCAGATAAAGTGCCAAGGGGCACTGCGTGGAGGTGGGACACCCTGCACGTTGCCCCGTGCCCTCGTGGCTCTAATGCCACACTCCGAGGGGCGCCTGGCCCAGAAACCCATCTCCTCACAGCCAGGGGCAGCAGGGCTGGCTTCTCCTGAGACCTCTCCCCTTGTCTTGTAACTGCCACCTCTGTGTACTCCGTCTTTCCTATGTGCAGAGTGGCCTGGGCGTCTCTTCCGCTTCCTTCTGGGGAGCTGGGCTTGGAATCCAGGACCTTGTGTGCTCTGAGCACCTGCTCAGCAGGCTTTTGGCCCCTCTCCTCTCCCTGGAAGGAGCCCAGACCAGCCGAATTAGGTTCCGTCCGTATGACTTCACTTAGCATTAACCGGCCCTTCCAAGGCCCTCCCTCCAAAGGGAGCCATATCCCTGACAGACTAAGACTGCTAGCACCATGTGGATTTTAGATGAGATAATTCAGCCCATTGTACCCAGATACCAGGAGGGCAGAACAGCCAGAATCAGAGGGTTTTAGAGCACCGGGGCTTCGAGTTATTGCGAGGCAGGCGCCGGAACCACTGAGCTAACCTTCCGGCCCCCCATGTGTTATTTCTTAGACTTCTCTCAGCACCTTCTTAGTGTTGCTTTGCTGGCAGCTCACACGCTGTAGTAACAGCTTGTACCCCAAAGGCTTCCTTCCCGGGACTTTGGAGTTGATATCGTGATCAGAATGAACATTTTAAATGGTAGCTAGTGATCAGTTTTAAAATGCAGGGAAGTGTGTCCTAAAATCAGGTGGCATAGTTCAAGGGCGTGCACATAAAATAGTGCTTTCTACTACCGGGGTTACGGAAGGACGCGGTGTACTGCCCACATGACAGGCGTGGCGATGAAACAGGGTCCACTGAGTGGTTTTCTAGGAGTGGCAACTTGGAAATATTTTCAGTCTGAACTATCAACAGTATTTTCTTTCAATTTGAAGGGATGCGCATTACTTACTGTTTTACAAATCAATTGGAATTCTGCTGCGACTATTCCACGGAAGCGTTTCACGTTGGCGTGTTTGAAATTCCACGCCATCCGCGAGCACTGCCCTGCAGGAGAGGAAGACCAGAGACCAGGCGGGCCCAAGCTCACTGCCAGGGCGGCTTGTCTGAAATAAACCTAGGCCGGAATTCAGAAAAGTAGAGCATTGTTCCGTTCTCTTCAGACTTTCACCTCCTTGAGCTTGGCAGGCAGTTTGCCTTTCCCTGTCCGTACCCCCCAAAGTGAGGTCTCTCCCAGTAGCTACTGCTAAGGTCTGGAAATGGTTTGTCTGTTCCAAAACTCTTGTCGACATTGAATGTTCGCTCTGAGATGCTGAGGGGGCCGGATGGGATGGTTAAGAGGTGACCAGGGCTCTCCCCCATGATCAGACTAATCTGTTCGCGTGATGAATTCATCCGGAGGGATCAGTTGTCTCTGCGGTGGGCCTGCCGTGAAACCCCGTTCGGCCTTCCGCATGCCGGACATCGTCAAATCCTGCCCCTCCACTTTGGATCAGGACCGTAAACCAAAATGAACTGCTTTTTTTAAAATCATATAGCCAGTTGGTTGTATTGTGTTACTTGGAAGAGGAAACACAGAGACAGCTGCCTTAGTTGTTCATGTGTTATTATGATTGCACTTGTTTTCCCAATCTCCTGACCCTGGCCCTTCTGAATTTCCTTCTAGTGCTTGGGCTGCTTTTGGAGAGTCCCATTTAGAGCACGCAGCTGCAGCCCCGGCGCAGGAGGCTTGTCCAGACGGTTGCTGACTTGAGGAAGCAACTTGCCGCTCAGCCTCGCGGCCCCCCAGCCCACTGACGCCACTTGACTAGCCCGCGAATGGCGCCTGCGTCCTGCGTGGTGCCAGGCTTTTCCCTCCAGCAGTGACTCTAGCCCCTCTTGCCTCACAGGTGGTTTTCTTTTTTTGAGACAGGGTCTCGCTTTGTAGTTCGGGCTGGCCCTGAGCTCACTATGGTGCCCAGGCAAGCCTCGAACTCAGCAATCCTCCTGTCTCTGCCTCCCAAGCGCTGGGCTGACAGGCGTGAACCACCACGCCCGGCACTGTGGTATGTGGTGCTGATGGCTGGTGGGCGTGAGTCACCACGCCCAGCATTGTATGTGGTTACTGGGATCAAACTCAGGACCTTGCACTTGCAAGACAGGCGCCAGAACCACGGAGCTAAATCTCCCATCCTCACAGGTGGTTTTGAGGATAGGTGTCTGGGTCAGCTCTGGCTGTGTAACAAAATACGGTAGACAGGAACCTCCGTGCGAGTGGGGTCAGAATCTGTGTCCTCGTCCGGTTCAGGTGGACGCCCTCTCCCGGTGTCCTCCCGGGCGGTGCCCCCTCTTCTCAGTGCCCTGATTTCATCCTGGGGCCTCACCCTCAGGCCCTTATCTAAACCTCACACTCTCTTTCCGTGTCCCACCATATCAGGGCAGTGCTTCAGCACAGGAATCAGGGGAAGAAGGGAACCGGGCCATGATAATAGGCTTTTAAAATGCATGTTTCATGTAGAAAATGATTTGCAAATTTAAGATTTTTAAATTAGTATTGTCACTTTTTTATTGTCAAGTTTCTAAACATTTCTCCTGTTTCTTGGTTTCTAAGGAAACCAAATTATTTCTGAGTAATGTTCAGAAAAAATAGAGCCCCGGTGCAACTTGGGATTTCAGGGGAGCATTAAACGCACAGAGCGCCGAGGCCCGCAGCGTCCTCCCCGCCTTCTGGTGCCGGCACTGAGGCTCCCCCTGCATCGCTGCGCCATAGCAACGCGGCGTCTCCACCCCGCCGAGCCCTTCAGTACCTGGTCTACCCTAAGGCAGGAAAAGGGGGCTGGAGGAGGCGGAGCGCAGGCCAAAGCGCTCGGGGAGGCGGAGCGTGGCGCAGGCGTCACAGAGGCCTCAGGGCGAGAGCTGGGTGCGGCCGGCTGGGGGGGGGGGCGGGGGCCAGCAGACCAGTGAGGGGACAGCACCGGACCCCAGGGCGGACGCCGTCCCAGGGCCAGAGGGGTGGAAGATCGGAACCCGACTGACTGCTCCCTTGGCAGCTGATGCCGGCTTGATTTCCATCACCGATCGCAGGCCGACCGCGTCTCAGGGAGGGCGCTCGGTGAATGTTGAAGGAGTAACGGGGTGAAGGTCCGCGGGGCGCCCTGCTTCGCCTTGCCCCTGGCAGCTCTGTGCTTGCCGTACGCCCTCCCGTCCTGCAGAGTTCCTCGACGGAGGCTCACTGGGGGAGTCTAGAAAAACAAGGACTGGAGAAAACCTGGTATTGGCTGCCCCAAGGGCTCCTGTCTCGGGAGCTCGGCTTCTCTGAGGGGGGATCGTTTAGACAACACCGTTGTCAAAACGCGGTGCCGTCTCTGCCATTTCCCCTCCGGCTCACTGTTTGAGTTCTTTCTAACTTCTCTCGAGCGCCTTCCTTTCTTGTCTAGATTGTCAGTTTGCTTTGGAGAAGGAACGTTGTCCAAATACACGACTGTGGGGAATAACCACAGGTAATGGAAAAATACCAAAGCGCACAGGTGGTTTTATAGATGCGGTTGTTTTGCTTTTCTTTATTAGCTTTGTACAGTCAGGTTGCGGAGAATCCGTTACTGCACGTTAATTGTGTGACTAGCAGGAAACAGTTCATCATCTTTGTGCTGCTGGGACGCAGCTTTGATTGTATTAGAGCTCCTCGCGTTGTTTTAAAATTGCTTTACGGTTTTAATATTTCAAATAAATGTTTCCTTTCTTTTTCAATACCGTTAATGTGTCGCTGGAGTTTATTTCCAGGTTGGCGTCATTATTTTCACTAAGCCCCATTTTTCTTAGAGAGGGGTGTACGTACTCTCGAAGTTGGGGGGAAGCCAGTTGTTTGGGCTCTGGACTGTGCCGTTCCATGGCTGCCGTCGACCCAGGGTATAGCAAAATGTCAGACGTGAAAGGCTCTAAGGAGTTTGCCCACGAGCGTAGACCCTGCCCACACACACCCTCTTTCCATCAATATAAAAAAGCCTCTTAAATGTAGTCTGAAATTCAAAGCAAATGAAAATGACGCGTCACCAAGATGGCAGCAAAGCAAGGTGACACAGTATTTTTTAGAGCACAAATGGCTTTGCCGTTCTGATGTCTCGAGGTCCGTGCCTGCTCACTGTGGAAACTGGTCGCTAGATTTTTAGGAGCAGGAGCCAGTCAAGAGCTCAGAAGTTAGTCAAGATTTTTGTGAGTCGATTATTTTCTATGTAGTTCATTTTTGCCCATGTTTATGTGAGGTACCTTTTCGGTACGTGTTTGACGTATATAATGATCACAGTTATCATGGGAACGTGGTACATGTGCATGATACATCTTGATTCCTTTTCTCCTGTTTTTCTCCACCTTCCCGTCCTCTTCCTCTCTGCTCCTTCCACCTCTTGGCCCTTCCCATTTGCAAAAACTCATTTTCATCAGTTTTCGTCGCCGATTCTTTTTTTCCCCACCCACTTTCCCTCCATTTCTTATTCTCCCATCCATTTCAAAAAGATTCCCTACTTCCTATTTATCTGTTTTCTCTTTTGACTATATGTCAAAATATACATAGATACATAGTTTCTCATATAAGAGGAACCATGTGATATGTAACCTTGTCAGTTTGACTTATTTTACTTAATATTATAGCCTCACGTTGCATCGATTAACCTACAAATGCCTCAAGCTTATCTTTGTTCATGGCAGAGTAGTACTCCATTGTGAATAAATGTACTACTTTGTGTATAAATGTACTACTTTGCTTTATCCGTTCACTTGTTGATGGGGATATAGGCTGCTTCCAACATTTAGCTTTTACAAATTCTGCTGCTATAAAGCTGAGTACAAATCTATCCCTATAGTATGAAGTCTTTAAATCTTTGGAAAGGGAATAACTGGATCAAGTGGGATTTCTAGTTTTAGCTTTCTCAGGAATCTCCACACTGACTTCTGTAGTGCTTTTAATAGTTCACATTCCACCAACAGTGTAGAAGGTTCCTTATCCCCACATCCTTGCCAGCGTTTACTATTTCTTTATGATAGCCATTAATTTCTCTACTCACCAGGCGTGAACTTTGTTTTAATTATTTATTAGCCATTTGTACTTCTGAGAAGTATCTGTTCATTTTGGTAGCCCATTTGATGATCGGGTGCTATATTGGGGGGTCTGACTTTTTTTTTTTAGTTCTTCAAATATTCTAGATGTTAGTCCTCTGTTTAAAGGATAGCTTGTAAAATGTTTCTCCCATCCTGTAGGTTGGCTTTACTGTGCAGAAACTTGATAATTTGATGAGATCCCATTTGCTGCATGATTTCTTGCGCCGGTGGAAAGCAGACTACCGGTAGGGGTCGCTGCTCTGCGGACTGCGCTCCACAGTCACGTGAGGCGGCTGCGCTCTCACGCGAAGGAGGCGCCCGGTCCAGTGCCGTCGGGTGGGACAGAACGTGTACCTGAAGATGGACTCGTCTGCCGAACCGCGGCCGGGTCTGGCTTGGCTTGGACGTTTCCGATCGATGGTTACCCTCGTCAGTACAACACCTCTCACCGCTCATCTGTTTCTTTTCCCACAGCGTATCCGGTGGAGAGCTGTTTGACCGGATAGTGGAGAAGGGGTTTTACACGGAGAAGGACGCCAGCACCCTGATCCGCCAGGTCCTGGACGCCGTGTACTATCTCCACAGGATGGGCATCGTCCACAGGGACCTCAAGGTGAGGCTGCTGCGGGGCGCCGCGGCCCGGCACCCCTCCCGCGCCTTCCAGGGGGCGTGGCTTAGAGGCGGAGGGAGGAGTCTAGAATAAAGGGCCGGCAGGTGGGGTCCAGACGGAGCTCAGAGACCGATGAAAGTCAGTGTCGTCGGCCACCGTTTGGGAGATTTTGCAGCAGAGGGGTCGACTGTGGACTCCTTCGAGCGCATCTATAAGATCGTTCTGTTCACGACGTAAAAACCTTCCACTCAGTGCGCGTCTTCAGAGCTTGTCCCCGTCCAGCACCGTACACCGAGGGACAGACGGGGCAGTAGACGGCACGGGAGGAGAGAGAAAGGAAAAGGCAGGGAGGTGCGTCAGACGAGCCCCAGTCTTGCTCTCCCCACCCCTGACTAGAGCTCCCTTTCTCTGCTTCACCCGTGAGCCCTGTGGGCCCCGTAGCACCACCTTCCCCTCCCCCCGCCCAGGTCTGTGTGGATAAGAACCCACGTTAACTTGAGAAACACCGAAAAGCAGCGTTGTTGTGCGGGGAAAGTAACGTGGCTTCTTGCCACAAGAGTTAGAGTTATGTGTCCAGCCCCGGGAGCCCACAGCACCAGCCCAGACGGGATCCCCCACCCCAACACATGTCCACACCCTCAGACATCAACACAACAGCTGTGTTGCGCTGTGCTAAGAGAACTATCCAGGGTCCAGATCGACTTAGAAAACCAGTCTTGGGCCGGAGACGTGGCTCCGCGGCAGAAAACCTGCTGAGCATGCGCGAGGCCCTGGGTGTGACCACCGCACTGCGAAAGACGTACAGAACCAACCCGGGGCATTTGCGCGGTTTTACGCCTGCACCTGTCCTGTCACAGAGACCGGGCTGGCTGCAGGCGTGGCTGGGTGAGAGCCTGTCCAGCAAACACCAGCGAGGCCCCTGCCTGTGCCCCTGTCAAGTTTTCCATTCTTCCCACATGCCATGTTCTGCCAGTTTCTCATTTTCCACGTTTCCTTGCAGAGGCCACTTTAGACCCTTTCTGTGGCCTCCTTTTTGAGACACAAAATGTCAGCTTGCATCAAACTGGCTGGAGGGCGGAAAGTGCCTCCTGCTGCTTCCTCTGAGGTTCTGAGAACTGATTATCTCCGGCAGCTTCTTGGGACAAGACACAGGACCCCCTTTCAGGAAGCAGGAGGTGGGACCGTGTCCCAGACACTATCAAGTCCCCTTCTCCCTTAGCCCGGATTACACAAATGATTTTAATATCCTTAATGTCATACGTAAGAACCATGAAAATTCAGTATTGCCATGCCAACTTCCTCCAACTCAAACCCACTTCCGCCTCTGGGAGGAGACGAAGGATGTCCTTGGGCCGCGTGGCCCTCGCTCTGAGCGAAGCCCGGTGACCTCAGAGCTCTGCCGCTGCAGCATCGAGTACTTTTCCACAAGCGCTGTGTGGGGGTAACATGACCTCCCACCCAGCCGGTCTGCGGAGCCGAAGCACCGTAAACACCGCCCTCCTGGACACAGCTCGCCTGTCGCTTCTCTGACAATTAGAGACACTCTCTGTGGCCACAGAACTAACTGTCGAGCGACCGCTGCCTCTTACATTCTAGAAGCGGAGAACTGGCAGCTGGCACCCTGCTGCCGGGTGTGGAGGTGCCGGTCTGGCCCGGCTCCCCGCGGAGCCTCCAGACCCAAGATTAGCCTGTGAAGCTCACAGCACATCCCCTGCCTGAGACGGCTGTGGAGCAGGCCCGAGAGGACGGGCTGAGGTTCCAGCGCTTCCATCCGGGGTCCTCCGCGAGCGGGTCTCACGGCGGCACCAGAGACAACCAGCTCTTCTTTCTTCAAAACACAGGAAGTGAGACAGGAAGAGCCCGAGTGTTGCCAGTTTAGGAGAGGACGGGGTTTCCCAGCCCCGCACTGTGACATTCGGAGCTGGACCTTTGGCCTCCTGGGCCTGCTGGACGCCTAGCAACGCGTTTGGCTTCTACCAGACAGACATCGGTATCGCTCCTGGAGTGGCGGCCACCGGATCCGCCTCTAGGCACCGCCACTGTCTCCTGTGGGCCCAAGTGGCGTCCCCTCGAGAATTAGGAGCATGATTCTGTGTCACATGAACTAACTGTACTGGAAATGTGTTGATTGATCCAGTTCTTTTTAAAGAACTGAATTAGGTGATTCATTGTAAAAGGTTGAGATTGACAGTTCAGCTCCGCTCCTGGCCCTCACACATTGTCTTATAAAGATTCTACAACATGGGCCGGAGGGTTAGCTCAGTGGTTCCGGCGCCTGCCTCACAAGCGCAAGGACCTGAGTTCGATCCCCGGTAACCACATACAATGTTGGGCGTGGAGACTCAGGCCCACCAACAATCAATACTACATACCACAGTGCCGGGCGTGGTGGCTCACGCCTGTCATCCCAGCACTCGGGAGGCAGAGGCAGGAGGATTGCTGAGTTCCAGGCTTGCCTGGGCTACATAGTGAGCTCAGGGCCAGCCTGAACTACAAAGTGAGACCCTGTCTTAAAAAAAAAAAAAAAAAAAAAAGATTCTACAACGTACCGCAGAATAGTGTTTCAGGGGAGACCTTGGCCTTTTAGGACTCCAGGAAAAGTGACAGGAGTGTGGCAAGGTGGTCTCTGCAGCCCCCACCCCACAGGCCTCCAGCTTGTCTCTGAGTCCGTCCTCCACGTCCTCCTTCCCTGGCTCCCCAGGCCCCCAGGAAGAGTCTCACTGTGTGGGTTACAGAGCCTTAAACCAATGCAAAGGATTTGTCTAAACCGTGAATGTCCAGGTGGCTTAACCTTCCCAGGGGTAACGGTGCTTCAGGCCTGAAGGGATCCGTGTGCAAGATGGTTGGGGAGACCCGTGGAGTCCCTTGGCTGCCCAGGCCTTGGGTAGTGCCATGAGATCACTTCCTTTCTGCGTCTTTCTCACCTCTGCAGCCACAGAAGTCCTGGGCAAGAGGAGAAAGAATCAGGAAGTGCAGAAACGCCTCCTCTCTACACCTGGGGTCGGACGGACAGTTCCTAAACATTCGCATGCACTTCATGATTAGAATATTTCCATTTCCTCCGCGTTTTTTTCCTATTTCAGCTACTGATTGGCCTGTTTTGTTCTTTTTAACTCATTTGAGAACATCCTTCCGCACATGCTTGATTTTCTTCCCATTTTATGCTTTCCCTACACATTGTCACTCTATTGAATCCCATTTCTTTTCATGTTGTTATTGTGAGTGAAGGGTTGTGTTTCTTCCTTTGGGTTCTGTTAAAAAGCATTATTTTGACACTTGGTAAAACAGTAAGGAAGCTTTTATTTAAGAATGTTGTGTTAGAGAAAAGAGCCTGAGCTCCATTTCTAAAAAGCAAGATCCTCTGGTGGCTTACGTCAAGGAAACAGAGGAAACAGAGGATTGGGGCGTCAGACACGCACCAAGAGGAGTATAAGCGTTGGGGGTTCTTGCTAAAGGGGGGCCGGGAACTCAGACGTAGATGAAGACTGAGAGGGACCTTGGCACTGAGCTGTAGAGCGGAGGCCAGTGGGAAACTCACATGCAGCCACTTGTGCAGAGAACTTTTGAAAACCGGCCGGACTCTGTCCTTGACCAAACTTGAGTTGGGCCCAGCTGGATTCAGGCTTCCCTGAGTCCTGCTTCCCCCAGGCCCTGAGCTTGGGCTCTGACCTCGTTCCTCAGGAATCCCCTCTGTCAGTTGAGTGATAGTTGGATATTCAGTGTCAGTTGAGTGACACTTTGATATTCAAGTGCCTGGCTTTTTCCCTCAAGATCCCCTCCGCCTGACCCATCTGCACCACAGTTCTGTCAGGCTGGTTTCGCCAGAGTCCGCCTCACTCCTGAGATTTCCTCATAGGAAATTTTCCCCACGGATCCCACCCTTCTCCTTGCCTGTAAATCTTCTCCAATCCCTGGAGTATTTGAGTTGACTCTGTTCACTCTCCCTACTGCAGAACCCCATTGTTATAGTACTTCCTGTCTGCTACTTCCTTTAATCACATCGAAAGTAGAGTGCGAAGGGGGCTGGAGATTTAGCTCAGTGGTTCCGGCGCCTGCCTCGCAAGCTCAAGGCCCTGAGTTCGATCCCCCTTAACCCCATACAATGTAACCAGCCATCAATACCACACACCACAGTGCCGGGCATGGTGGCTCACGCCTGTCATCCCAGCACTCGGGAGGCAGAGGCAGGAGGATTGCTGAGTTTGAGGCTTGCCTGGGCTCCATAGTGAGCTCAGGGCCAGCCTGAACTAGAAAGCGAGACCCCGTCTCAAAAAAAAATAAAAATAAAAAAATAAAAATTGCCGGGCATGGTGGCTCACGCCTGTCATCCCAGCACTTGGGAGGCAGAGGCAGGAGGATTGCTGAGTTTGAGGCTTGCCTGGGCTACATAGTGAGCTCAGAGCCAGCCTGAACTACAAAGCAAGACCCTGTCTCAAAAAAAAAAAAAAAAAAAAAGAAAGTAGAGTGCGAAGAACTTGGCCAAATTTCAGGCATGGGATTATCATCCACAATGATTTAATTCGATTTTTGCTAAGTCGGGGCCGTTCTGGCCTGGCTGGTGAGAGAGACACAAGAGGCGAAAGGGTGAGGCCTTGTCAGGAAGGTCAGAGAAGCCTGACTACAGCTGAGTCAAGGACAGAGTCTTGGGCAGGTCTCAGAATTTCTTCACAGCAATGGCCGCCCGTCAGATCTGCTCACCTCAGGGATCTAAAATCCCGGCGCCCAGTTCACCACCTCAGATACCCCAGGGGGTGATATCAGCTACCACTTAATACCGTCACCGGGGATAGTGTCCCACAGTGAGGGCGAGAAAACTTTTCTAAACAAGTCTTGCCACTCTACATAGAGTAGCTCCTAAAACTCGATTTTACCACAAACCCTAGACCGCTTCACCCTTGGCTGGGGAGGAGAGGTGGTGGGAAATGGTGAAGGAAAATGAGCTCCCAGGTGGGATTCTCTTCACTGCTTCCCTTAAGGTTTAGTGTAAACAGGAGCCAAGCTCACTGACCGACTTGGTGAATCTTCACCGTCCTGGCCAGCAGAGATGACTGGCCTGGGCCCCGCCCGACGCCGCTCCCCACCCCGAAAGGCGGGCACACCTTCCTCTCAGCCAGCCGCAGCCCCTCCCCAGCCCCTGCCAGGAACAACACGAACCCTGTTTTCCACAAAACGCTGCGCAGAGGCTGTCTCCTCCTCTCCCTGTCCACCCCGGTCTGCTTCCCCTGTGTCGCTCCCACTAGGAGCTGCATCGTGGCGGCATCTGCAGTGAGGGCAGGAACATGGGGTTAAGAAAAATACGATGTTCGTTATGCATTTGTCCTGCGCTGTTCGGAGGCCCAAACAAGAAGTGTCGCGGCCCCCGAGTTGCAGAAAGGCAGCGGAACCTTGAGGTCCTCAGGACGCGTGCTGGGAAGTGCTGCGTCTCCACCCGGACGCTCGGAGATGAGGCGGAGTCCTCTGCTCCCCAGGAACAGTGGGCACGTTTCTGATGCTCTCAGCAAGGCACTGAGGGCGACCCATCGGCCAGGCTCTGGGACACCAGGGGGCGCTGTGAAGGGCAGGGAGCGCGGCCCTCAGACAGGAAAAGCAGGGGCAGGAGTCGCTAACGTACAACAAGCTGATAGACAAGGGCAAGAGTGACTTTCTGCCCTGGGAACCCCCCTTCCTCCGCAGAAACAGAACCAAAGACAAGTCTAAAAAAACCCGGCCTCAAAACATGGTTAATCTTTTCAAGTAGGCAAAATGTTAGCAAAAGAAAGGGTCCAACATGGTGCAAGACCCCCAGGTCAGAGGCAGGTGGCGGCTCTATTGTAGTTATAAGACACCACTGAGTCCGTCTAGCTCTGGGTCCACTGACCCAGGATGTTCTCTGCGAACATGCTGTGTGATTTGACGAGTCTCCCCTAATTAACGGAGCCTTTGATGTAATGAGCAAATTTTTTTATCTTATTTTTCTTCTAGCCTGAAAACCTGTTGTACTACAGTCAAGACGAGGAGTCCAAAATAATGATCAGTGACTTTGGATTGTCAAAAATGGAAGGCAAAGGAGACGTGATGTCCACAGCCTGTGGGACCCCAGGCTATGTTGGTAAGGACAGTGCCGGAGCACAGGTGTGCGTGTATATGTGTGCGTGTGTGCATGTGTATGTGTGCATGCCTGTGTAAGTGTCCAAGACAGTTCCATCAGTTTTTTTAAGTGTTTAAGCCTGGCACATGATCACAGCTGTCTTCATTTCTCTCAAGAGAAGAATGAAAATATTAAAAGACACTGGGACAAGTTATCTGGGAAGAGATTTTAACATTTTAACATTTGGGCAGAAATCGTGTTGGGTTTGGTTGTGGCCCTGACTGGAGGCCGGGAGTTAATTTGAATGAATTCCAGGTTCTAATACCAGAAATATTGTACCTATCTGCTTCAGAGTGATTTACAGCAAAACACTGAGATTACAATAAAGTGCAGACACAATAAAACATCCAAAAGTCAAGATATATGCAGCCAAGGAGAAAATACTTCTATGAGGTAACTGCCTCAAACCTTTACAAAGTCATTCTGTTCGGCAGCTACACTTGATCTGACAGACCTAAGAATTATTAAAGTTTTTCCTAAAATCAGAACCCCAGATTCTTTGTGGTATACTCAGAATGCAGAGAAGGTACTGAACACATAGCTGCTGAGGTGTGTCTTGTGAGTCCTGGGGACTGTGTTAGTCAGCTCTCTGTTGATGTAACAAATAACCTGAGACCATCTGCTTATGAAGGGAAAAGGTTTATTTTGGCTCACTGTTTTGGAAGTTTCATCCCTGGTCAGTTGACCCCGTTGCTTTTCAGATTATAAGTGATGAAGCTGGGGCCGTGCAGGACTGCCAGCAGCAAGGAGAAGTCAGGACTGGGTGGAGAGGACTGGAAGTTTCTTGAGTTTCTTTTCTTTCCTTTTTCTGTTGTCTTTTTGCTTTCAGCACAGGAGATCGAACACAGGGTCTCCTCCATCGCTGAGCTCTATCCCTAGCCCTTTTTTGTTTTTAAGCCCAGGCTGTGCAGCCCTCCTGCCTCAGCCTCCCAGGGCACTGGGACTGTAGCTGTGGGCCGCCACACCGTGGGGCTTGATGTCTCTGGGTTTCTAAGTGGCTGCCGTCTGAGTGTCTGCTCCTGTTTGTTGCTGTGTCCGGCACAGACCAGCCCGGAGGCGGTAGTCAGAATGACCCTGTTCTGAGGGGAAGCTGGCGGAACTCAGGTGGCTCTGGCGTCAGTGCTGGGCTAGAGGAGGGTCAGAGGAAGACAGCTGTTTGGTCCGGTCCTCGTCACTGCGCGCCGGGCACCTCGCTGGACCTTCTCAGCTGGAGCGAGCCTGAAGAGGGCACCCGTCGGGGCAGAGGAGGAGCCGCACAGGAGGTGCAGGGACGTCTCCGCGGCCCCTCGGACAGCGGACAGCGGACAGTGGGGCCTGGCCGTTCCCCGCCCTCAGTCTGCATCTTCTCAGGCCTTCCGGACCTCGGTCCTCTGCTTCCCCTTCCCCTTGAGCTTCGGTGCAGTCCGCTGGCTCCGATCGCGCGGCGCAGGGTCCGTGTTTCTCTGCGTCTCGCTCAGCCGCCCTGTGGGTTGGTCTCATCTTTGTACGGATGCTTCACGAATTCTACAAAAGCTTAACACTTGTGCATCAGGGCAACGTTTTCTTTCTCTCCTTTTGCGTTCACTCAGCATGCATTTACCGACTTCCTCTCGCGTGCTGTGTACAGAGCTTGGAATTTGGATACAAATGCAAGTATAGTTTCTGCCTTCAAGATGCCCCAGTGTCGAGACAGGGGAGAATAGGCAGATCTCCTAACGTACGGTGAGAGCTGCGTTATTCATCGAAGCAGGGATGATTTGCTCAGTGTCCGCCTCCTGCTGGAGACCCTATGGACGCCTCAGTAGGAGAAGACGAAACACATTTTCATCCTCCCTTGAGTGGCAGGGACACAGACTTTCTCAAATGGCAAGCAAATTCATCCACTTGTCAGACAGGGGAGGCACCCGGGGACCTTAAGGTTAAGCAAAGCAAGTCAGACGCACAAGCTTAAATATCGCGTGGTTTCCTTTATCTGAGAAGCCCAGACTATAACCAAACAGCAAAAGAAAGGAGAGGTAATGGAAGCGGGGGTGGGGGTGGGGGGGTGGATCTTTCTTAAATGGGAAGGGCATTGAGAGGCAGAGGGAGGGAGGAGGGAGGGGAGGAGGGAGGGGAGGAGGAAAGGACTTGAGATGTGTCAAGTCCTTGGACCACACAAGTGAACGTCATGCACTGCAAACGTGTTTTAATAAAACACCTTGAAACTTTAGAAAGCAGCACGAGGGAGAGAAGGGAAGCAGCTAAGAGACTGAGCACCGCATGACGCGGACAGACCGGGGCACAGCGAGGGCTCTGGCCGTGCGGGTTTGGGGTGAGCATATTCTAACAGCACAGAGGTGCAGAGGCGGAGCGGGCCTGCCACCTGGCAGGAAGCGCGTGGGGGAGGGGGGGAGGGGGCGGGAGGCCGCCAGAGCACTGGGCAGAGGGATGCGGCCCAGGATGGAGAAACCACTGCCAGGCCAAGTGTGGCGGCTCCGCCCTACGAGCCTCCTTGGGAGGCTGAGACAGGAGGGTTATGAATTTGAGCCCAGCTTGGACAACTTCGCAAGACTTAGCAAGGACGAGGGATTCAGCGCAGTGCGAAGGCCCTGGGTTCAATCCCCGGAACCACAGAAAAGGGAGGGAGAGAGGAATCAGTGTAAAGGCTTGAGCTTCACTTGGGCAGGCGCACAGGCCGGGGGACACAAGCTCTGGCTTCTAACGGGCCCCCATTCAGAGTAGCACCGACGCCCAGAGTGGGAGGAGGCCGTGCTCTCAAGATCCCCCGGGACACAGGAAGCAGTGCTGGGAGACAGACAGAAGTCAAGGGTGTTTCCCAGGCTTCGACCGCAGGCCCTGAGAGGGCGCTGCTGCCTTTCACAGAAGCGGGGGAGCCTGTGAATCGAGGCAGAAGCTGGCAGGTGGCACCTGGCATTGAGTTAGCACAGTCTGCTGGCCCCACATCCCGGTCAGGACGTCTTTGTCCACAGGTCCCGTCTTGCCTTGATGTGTGTGAGCGTCTGTGCCGTGGATCTTGTGGTGACCCTCGGGACTTGGGACTGACCGGGGTGTGTCCAGCGGGCATCTTCCGTGTGAGGCCACAGCCTGCGGTGCCTGGAAGAGTCAGCACCTGGTCTGGGGGTTGCTGTCTGCTCTTGACTGGGCATATCATCTCCGGATTATTAGACCTGCCCTTTCCCCGTGGCTGTCTGCCGCCCCCCACTTCAGCTGGAAGCGTTGCTTTCCGTGCGTGACCCCTTCTTTATCATTCAGCTGCCTAGCCCCATAGTTAATCTGGCCAACATCAAGCGATGACTTCAGGTGTTTCAAGGCTCACGCACCGTTTTTGACAATTATATCTTTAAGTCTTCAATTTAAACGAGCAGTCAATAAACAAGGAGAAAGTATCCCCAGGCACAGGGTGTCGTAGGAGAGGAAAGCAGGACTGTAACCACCCTGAACTCCACACGCAGCCGCTGCCCGGATTTTTTTTTTTTTTTGCTTTTTGGAGACAGGGTCTCGCTTTGTAGTTCAGGCTGGCCCTGAGCTCACTAGGGTGCCCAGGCAAGCCGCCGTGAACTCAGTAATCCTCCTGTCTCTGCCTCCCGAGTGCTGGGATTACAGGCGTGAGCCACCACGCCCAGCATTATATGTGGTTACCAGGGATTGAACTCAGGTCCTTGCGCTTGCAAGGCAGGCGCCGGAACCACTGAGCTAACCCTCCGGCCCCCGCTGCCCGGATTTTACACTCCACTGGGCCCGTGGGCCGGTCGTGGGCTGGTCACTCCCGGGCGGTGCAGGAGTCTCTCCCGCCGCGTCACTGAGTGCGAGCCGCTTGGAGGTCTGGTGCCCTGTCTGCCCCTGAGGCGCCTGGTAACATACGGCAGGTGGTGACACGGTGCTCGGTGGCACGTGTCGTGTGTGACATAGTCGGTGTCTTTCCTGGGAGAAGCGGGTGCGAGGGAGAGCTCCGGTGAGGGCGAGGAGCGTTGCAGGCCCGGCCCGGAGTCACCGTCTGCTGCCTGCAGCATCTGGCAGAAAGGAGCAGGTGCACTGGCCTGGGGAGGAGCCCGTAAAAATAAACTAATCACTGAGGGGCGTGGCCCGTCTGATGGAAACGAAATCCTCGGGGTCACACAGGGGCCGCCAAGATGGCGCGGACTTGGTCTGGAATCCGATCGACTGAGTCAGGAGGCACGGGAAGCCTCCGTTTCAGGCATGCAATTGCCAGAAGACCGGAGGCAACAAATACACTCCTGTTTGGTGGAGAAGAGCTTGTTGTTTTCTTACTGTTGCTTTTTGCACCGCGATGAATGTGACTGCTCGGATTCTACGGCCAGGACCAGTTCTCCTGTTTCAGGGCAAAAACTAAACCGCTGCAGAAGAACTTCGCACTTTCATCCACAGATCAAGGGCAAAATGTTCTCTTCTCCCCGGGGTGATCTCAGGGACTCTGCACCTCTCTTAGGAGAGGAAGGGGGAACTTTCATTGCTTTGTGGTGTTCTCCTGCAAAGGGAAAGGGGGGTTCCCGCCGAGCTTCTCTGAGTGAAGCCTGGTCTCTGGGCACCATCTCACCTGGAGCAGAGGTGCCTGTTTCATGCCTGGAATTTACCCGGAAACAGGAAGAGGTCAGGCCTGTGGTTCGGTTCCTGAGCAGAACCACCCCTCGGTGCTTCTGATGGTGGCAAGTTGTTAAGCTCCTGGCACTTTTGCAAACGACCTTGGACCCCTTCGGGACTGGCTGCAGTGCTGCTCACATAGCCCGGCACATGTCTTTCATCTGGCTCTGGCTCCACCTGCCTGACACAGTTTAAACGGCTCACTGGTCTCTAAGTGCAGACAAGCCACTTCGCGTTCTCGGTGTGCTTCCCCGTTTGCCCACGATTCGGGGCCACTGTATTTGTAGGAGTTGATGGGAGATGCGGGGTTAGGGTGGGATCTTGGAAACCAGGGTCCAGCCGGCTCACTGCTGGCGAGCACCTGTGTCCCGAGGCCACCTAGCTGTCGGTGGCCGTGGTCGTGCCCGGGGTCCTGGGTGCAGGAATCCAGAACACCCGCCGTGGGTTCTCGCTGGGAGGGCTGAGCCTGCGCTTACACCCAGACCCTCCGTTTCTCGTCCGTGAGATAAACTTGCTGAACTAAGTGCACACTGTGACTCCAGCTGTTTTCAACATCTGTTTCTGTAGATATTTGATCGCATGTTCTTTACGTACATAATGTCCCTGCGTCGAGGATACTGACGGGAAAAAAGACGACGTGCACTCAGAACAGACAAGAAGAAACAGGATTGAGTTGGCAGATATCTCCTGTTCCTGCTCTCCGCGGCAGCCTGAATCGCTTCGAGTCTCCCCGTGTTTGCTTCTCTGCTCTGTCCCAGACCCCCCTCCCTCCTCCCTCTCCCCTCTCAGGGCCGCCCCCTTGCAGAGCTTGGTTCCCGCCGGCGTCTGCATTAAGCGTCACAGCGGAGAGCCTCGCATCAGCCTGGCATCGCTGTCCCTGTGCCCACCGAACGGGGTTTTGTGCAACTGATAAGCTGCACACAGGGCGACACGTAGGTGGAGTAGAATTCTCTTCCTCCTCCTTTTTCAGGGAGCCGCTCAGAGGGGCCCACGGTGAGCATTTCACGCCCCTGGCTGCCACCAGAACCTCTTGTAGAGAGCACAGGGCCCAGACGTGCGTGCCAGGCCAGCACTGAGCCGTGCCCAGCCCCGGACCCTCCTCACCTCTCCCACGTTACTCCTAGCTATGTATTTTTAAAGCATTTTTCCTCTTTCTGGAAATTCTTAGCGACTCTGCTCTGAGAACTTGACCTTGGGGTAAAGTGTACAGTTTCTGAACTGGCACCATCGTGTTCTGGTAGAAAGGAGGCAGACCAGCATTTTATTGCTTACTCAGTTTTTTTTTTTCCTCCATAAACATTAAGACCCAAAGCATTGGAATGATTGTAGCAGCCTTCTTAATTCTGAAGTGTTGCTCCTCATCAGATTTCAAAGGAAAGGACTGGCTTAGGCCCACAGCCGCTGGCCCTTGTGTCATGACCGCAGACCAGGTAGGGTGGGAGGCCAGATACTCTTGACAGCCTGCAGGGATCGCGTGGCGGTTACGGTTTGCCACCCTGCCCTGAATCGCCCTCCCCAGACGCTGACGTCTTCCATCCCCCCGAGTTCTAAGTGCTGCCCACATTTTAAACCCACCCCCCGCTTTCCACTCCCTTCTCATCCCTCAGCCTCACTCCTCACCCACAGCTGAGTCTTGGCTCCGGTCCTGTTTGAACAGAAATCCCAGCTCAGATCAGAATGTCATTAGAAACCAAGATGGTGCTGCAGCGGAGAGTTTGCATGCCTGTGGTAAAACTCAAGAGGCTACCAGGAAAATCAGAGTGAGCTGCCCTTTAGTAATATATTTTTAGTAAATTACCACTCTTGAGTGAAGAGGAAGAAAGACCTAAGAAATCTATACCAACAGGAAGCGATCTCCTCTGAGACTCGGGTGGAAGCCATGCCGTGGAAGCCAGATTGACCACAGCTCTCTCCACATCGCCATACTCAAGTGTGGGGAAAGCAACACCTGTTTTCCTAAGCTGTTCCCAGGGAAGCCCCTCGTGATAGGATTCTTTTTCTTTTTTTAATATACCTGCTGCTGGCAGTTCTACCAGAAAACATACCCGCTAGGTACATTGTGACTTCATAGTCTTACTACAGTGGAATTCTTCCTGAGACCAGATTCTACCCGGAAATGTGTGCAGGAGGTTTGAGCAACCAGAAAGCGGAGTGATACTCGCCTCAATCCCTGGATCTTATTCGGTATCTCCGGTCAGGCCACAGTCTGTCTCCCACAGTGTAAACTCACCAACTCCTTGACTCTGGAGCTCACCATGGCTGGCGTCGGTTTTCCCCCTCATCCACCCCCGAGGGAGCCCCGTGTCCTGCCCGGAAGACCGCCTGTGACCCAGCTGCTTAGCTTTGACCTCGCGGACCTCACGGGGATCAGATGCAGCACTGACAGGGAGCTCCGCTCTGGTGCCTTGGAGGGAGCACTGCGGGGCACAGCGGTGGGTGCCCTGTGGACAGCAAATCGATGCACGATGATCCTGAGTCTTCCGAGATGTACCAGCTCGAGCCCAACCTCTGGTTCGGCCCTCTAACGTGGTTCTTAAATTGAGAGCTTCTCTGTTTTGGCCTCACCATTGTTGGCAGAGGCAAGGCTTTGAAGAGAGGCAGCTGCAGATGGTGCCTGGTTGTTTTGTGGCTTATGTCTGAGCTCAGTACCCAGTAGAAGAGGAGGAGCACCCTGTTCCCACGGGCAGGAGCCAGGCTCGGCTGTTTACCTATAAAACCAACGGGCATCCAAGAGGAGGCATTTTAGTACTGCTGATTCAAGGACTGACGTTGTGGGTGAGCCTCATGTGTCAGAGGGGAGGCTTTTGGAAGGTGATTGGATCACTAAAGCTCTGTTATCAGTGCCTTAACCCTCTGATAAGATGCATCAAAACTTGATGGTACTGTTGGAAGGTGATGAACATAGAAGGTGGGGCATTCTGTGGACCGTGGAGGCATAATTGCCCTTCCTCTGCGACCTTTCCATCTCTCTTTGCTCATTTGCTACCGTGAGTTAGACAGCTTTCACCTCCCACCGTCTTCTACTATGTTTCTGTCTCGCCGTGGGCCTCGGGCAGGGGAACCAGCTGACCATGGACTGAAACTTCAGGAACCATGAGCCAGAGTAGACATTTCCTCCTTTAAATTAGGAAACTTAGGCGTTTGTCACAGAAACCAGAAGCTGACCAATACGCCCAATCAAGGGGAGAAATGTGTGCAGGTCCGGTTGGTTCTGGACTGTTAAGCTTTCTCCTCCAGCACTGAGAGAGCTGTTGTTTCCTGGCTGCGCTCCTGGTCTTCACCCTTGGATCTGGTCACCTGGGAAGCATAGAACAAATGGCCCCAGAGAAGGACAACTCACCTGGAACACGACTCAGCACCAGGGGTCTTCTGTCTCCGTCACCCTCCCGACAGGAAGTGCTCTTTGGCACATCCTGGAGCACTTAGGAGAATAGATAGTTCTCTTTCTACTTCCGGAATGCAGGGAGAGTGATTCGTGCCCCACCTCCCGGGACTCTTGGTTTTGTTTTATTTGGTTTTGTTTTACTTGGTTGGGTTTTACTTGGCTTTTTCTTCCCTCTTCAGTAAAGAAAATCAGCAATTAAACTGTTTTAAAAACAAGATGAAAGGTTCCTAAAATTCCTTTTCTCGTGCCAAAGTCTCCAGAGTCCTTCCCTTTCTCAGGAATACTTGCTCTGAATCAGTACAGAGTTTCTCGATTTATGGAAGTCTTTGCCCAGCAAGTGGGATTTTCCCTCCAGGGTTTGGTAATGAGTTTAACGACCGCAAATCCAGTTATTTTTAAATTCTAAGCCTCATGCTTTATGAAGAGCTTGAGCGAAGCATAGCACCAAAGAAGATGCCTTCTGTCCCCGGAGACCTGGGCAGGTTGTGAGATGTTCCTCTGAGCTACGCGGTTCATGTGGAAGTGAACTTCGAACTTACGGGTGTAGCCTGAGTCCCACAGTAGAACAAGGGAAGCCCAACCAACAGCACCCAGCACCTGCACGCGAAGGAGGAGAATCTCTCCATCTGTGAGCCTTGAGCCTAGTCATTCCGAGATCCTTTTGAGAAAGAGGTTTCCCAAAGCACCCTGAGTAATGAAGACACCCGCATGCAGAGAATTAGGATCAGTTCTTTTACCCCTCAGATTGCTGTCCGAAATCATTTGTTCATGGAAAGGTACTTAGCGATTGATCTCGGTTTTAAGGTGCTTCCCCCAAAAAACAGTTGCTGGCATCCAAAATGTCTGCCACGCTCTCACGTTCTTTTTTCCTTTCTCACAACTACTCATCAAAAAGGCTCGAGCCTTGGGCCGGAGGGTTAGCTCAGTGGTTCCAGCGCCTGCCTCGCAAGCGCAAGGTCCTGAGTTCGATCCCCGGTAACCACATATAATGCTGGGCGTGGAGACACGCCCACCAACAATCAACTCTACCAGCCCAAACCAGGAAGCTCTTTCAACCATAGATTTGGCATTACAAACATCACCCTTTAAACGGAACCTCACCCTTTAAAAATGGCTGTAGTGACGTCAGTCTGCGGCCCAAGAGCGCGAAGGGCCCAAGCGGCGTCTCTGCGCGGTGCGGTGCCTGGGCTGGAGAGAGCGCGCCCTGGTCCCGCCGCCCTCCGTGTGCGGCTCAGAGCTTTGGCTCGGCTGGGGCGCTGTGACCCAGCAGCTTCCTTCCTGCACGGTGCCCGCTGCACCCGCCCCGCCCGCGGCGCCCTCTGGGTCTCTCCCTCCCCGGCCTCCCCGCACTCTCCGCGGGCCGCAGAGGGGCCCGGGAGCCGGGCCAGGCATAGCCGTTTCTGGGACCGCCTTCGCTGTGAGGCCGCTTGGCCCAGAAGGCCAGCCGGGGAGGGCGTCCCTCCCACAGCCCAGGAGGGACGCTTTTCACTGCACCGCTGCCTTTTGCCGCTTCCCGTGATGGAAGACGCTGAGAGATACGCTCTTAGCAGCGGGTCGAGGGGCAGCCGGCTCCCTGTTGTCTAGGGCCGCTTGTCCAACTGGCGGCTGCCCTTGCTTTATGGTTCCGTTTCTCTTTTTACTATTGGATCGAGGGCAAATATAGCGCGCGCACACACACACACACACACACACACACACAAGTATATGCAAAGGCCTATCTTTGGCTCTCGTTAAGAATATTCTAGCCTGCTGTGAAGATGCATGCCTATCATCCCAGCTACTTGGGAGGCTGAGGCAGGAGGACTGCCCAGTCTAGGCCAATTCGGGCAACTTAGCGGGAACCTGACTTCAGGTAGGTAACAGGCTGAAGCTCCACAGCAGAGCGCTTGCCTAGCATGTGTGAGGCCTGAGGCACTGGGTTCCATCCCCAGCACTGCAAAATAAAATTTTAAAAAGTTCTAAGAGAAATTGAGGAATTAATGACTGGAACCTGAAATTCGGTTTGGGCATGATCTGCGAATTATGTTCCTCACTCGTGAGCAGAAACTTCCAACGATCAGACCTTCCTATTCTGCCCAGGAAGATGTTTATTTTTAGCAGAATGAAAGAGGAGACTTCTTCCAGTTTATCTGCAAAGGGCTTTTCTTACAGACTGAAGAAGCAGTCACCTTAGAGACAGCGTGTTCCAGTCAAGGGAGCCAGCACAGGGGTCAGGTGGATCCGCTTTCAGTGCCAGCTCTTCGGTCAGGCCACACGATAAGGGAAGAGTTCCTTCTCTGGGACGTGGCGTGCGTCCCTGTCGGGCTGTGGTGGCTGTCGGGGTCGCTGAAGCGACGGGTTGGCACGAGTCAGTGAGTGGCCAGCACAGCCCCTGTGGATGGCAGACACCTGGAGAGGAAGTGGGCTGCAGGGTCACGACCGGCCAGATCACTTGACCTCCCGCTGCCTCATGTCCTCGCTGGTGATGATGGCGCTTCCCCTAAGAAGGCTGGGATGAGTGAGCGTAAGCCAAATCCAGAGAACACGCAGTTCTGCCCTGTACCCCATGTGATGTCTCTGCCCCTTGAGTTGTTCTGAAGAGCGTATACGAAAGACACTTCCAGTGGACATGTTTGGGGAGGGAGACTTTTCCTGTCAGTAAGATTCACAGTCTCGTTCGTGTTTCTCTGTACTGAGTGCCGTGGGCACCCATGCAGGGAGGCGGGTGCGGGGACGCCTCTGCGTGAGGCTGTGGGTGAGCATCAGGAGAGCGGGTGGGGGCGCAGTCTCCCCGCTTCGCAGGTGAGCAGGCACAGTGAGACCGTTGTCACCAACTTACCCCGAGCCTCCTGCAGCAGGGCCCAAAGACAGGTGTGAGCTCCGGACTCTGCTGAGCTGTCAGCTCCACAGAGGCAGAGACAGACAGACGGACAGAGACTGAGATTCACCTGTGTGTCCCGTGATACTCCACGAGGCTGTGAACCCCCTCAGGGGCTGGATACGGGACTTTAGAGTCAGTCTGGTGAGAAGTCCCTCTGTGGCCCTAAACGGAGATTAATTTTTCGTGTTGACCTGCTAGTTAGTGCTGCTCCGGCACTGCACTGCCATGGAGTTGATTGATTGATTGATTGATTGACTGATTGATAATCCCCAGAGACAGACAGACTTAGACACACAGACACACATGTGCACATACACATGCACACGTTCGTATAATACTTTCTACTTAGAAATCTGAAAAAATGAAATGGGTCGTATCTCTGTCCTAGATGTGGCGATAATAGTTGTTGCAATTCTTTCGGTGCCAGAGATGAGCCCAGGACCCTTGCGTGGTGAGCGCGTGTTCCCCGCCCGCCGCCCTCCAGTCCTCTCAGCTGAGGAGCAGACAGGGAGAAAGAAGACAACAAGCAGGAAGCCCCAGTACCTGTCTTCAGTCTCAGGCTTGTGTCTCTTCTTTATTCTTCCTCAGCTCCGGAAGTTCTTGCCCAGAAACCCTACAGCAAAGCCGTTGACTGCTGGTCCATTGGGGTGATTGCCTACATCTTGTGAGTATTGCCCGTGCCTTGGCTTCTCCGCACCCTCTTTTACTGTGGCAAAGTACACGTACCATGAAGTTGATCATCTCAGCCACGTGTAATATTCCTGGTAATGCACGTGGTCCCCGCTGGGCATTTCCAAGACCTCCTTTCAGCCCCTGAGTCAAGCTCTGTTCCTGCAAAACAGCAACCCCTTCCCTGGACTTCTGCCCACCCCGGCCACTCTGTCTCTCCACTGTGACGCCCCAGGCACCCCACGCAAGTGGGACCGCACAGTTTGTCCTTTTGTGACTTTCACTCCACATAGCACCGCACCCTCAAGAGACCACGTGTGCAGAGCCCTCTCCCGTCCTAGGCGGAGGCTGCCTTTCCCGTGTGTGTGAACCACGTATCTGTCCAGGGGCCTTTGCGTCATCGGTTCCACCTTGTAGTAGTTAAATTCACAATTACTGTGAATAACGCAGCTGTGGACACAAATGCGCAAATATCTATTGGAGCCTCTGCTTTCACTAGAGTTATATAAATCCAGGGGTACAACTGCTAGTTAATTCTGCTAGTTAAAACTGCCGTATAATTCTGTGCTTGACTTTTGAGGAACCGCAGTTTCCACGGCAACGCCTCAGCGTCACATGTCTCCTAGTTACCTACAGGCTTCCCGTGTGTCCACATACATACCAGAACTCAGACCTTC
>PVIC010001269.1:0-95000 GCA_004025085.1 Thryonomys swinderianus
TGAAATAAATAGATCACAGATAGGCAAATACCAGATCTTCTTTTTGGTATGAGCACCTGGAGATGAAAATGAGCTCTAGAAAGTATGACAGTTTTTGTAGAATGGGACATTTCCAAAGGAAATGTGGTATGGGAATGCAATGAGGGAAAGGAATAAATGTGATTCTGAAAGAAAATAAAACAGTATGTAGATAGGGGTTGGGGAGGTGTGGGTGGGTAGGGACATGGGTAACAATGAGAATTAACTAGTGTCATATAATGGTACAAATTCTCCAATGTTACGTGTGATTGTGAGATGTATATAAAATGTACCAATAAAGAATTCAATGAAAAATATCAGTCATCCTTGATCCTGTGGAAATAATATTTACACTGTCCATGTGGTCCTCTAGGAAATCTTATTATCTCTATTTTCAAAATGTATTCAGAATACAGAATCCTTGTTATTTCCATCTCAGTGTAAATGTCTTTCGTCCCCTACCTGGACTGCTGTCATAACCTGATGGATTTCACTTTCTGTGCTAGCTTCTCCTGTAGTCTGTTCTCAACACAGCCACTAGAGCCTTGTAGGATGAAGTTGGATACTGTCAGGCATGTGCTCAAAGCACATCCTTGGCGCTGCCTGTCTCAGAGACAGTGACCCCTACCCATGTCTTTGGCCTTGTCTCTGACTGCCTTCTCTCCACTACTCCCAACTAGCCCTACTGGCCTGTTTGCTTTTATTTGAACATTCCAGGCACTTTTCCATCTGAGAATCCTAGCACCAGCTGGTGCCTCTGCCTGGAATGCACTTCTCTACATAACCAGACCGCTCACTTCTGCACTTATGAGGCTGCTTAGAGCCACATTCTCAGCAAGGCTTCTCAGGACCATAGCTAAGGTTCCTGCCTCACCTTCTACTCACTACACTACCTCTACAATTCTTTGCTTTCTTTTTCTTGTTTGTGTTTATTGCTATCTCTAATGTTATTTCATTTACTTATTTTTCTTGTTTTGTTTTCATTCCCTTCCTTTCTGTCCCCTTTCTTCTCTCTTTTCCTCTAGCTAGCTAGAATGTAAATTCCAGGAAGAGAAGAGATTTTTATCTCTACTTTTTGTCTTTCCAATATTCTAGTCCTGGGACTAGTACAAATGTTTACTACATTTCTTAAAATGAACTTTTTTTGCTCTGTAACACTTGTCCCTCAAATTCTGCCAAATCTAAACTGAAACAAACAGGTGTTGTGGTACTGGTGATGTGATTTAGAGCACTGATCCATATCTGGGGAAGGATCCTCACATTATAAATAATCTGGTATCATTGGGTAGCAGTGTTTACGAAAATTAAATGTGATCTAAGAAATGCCATACAGGGAGGTAATAAATACACTCAGGCTATATCTAGAGAGTTAGATTTAGATTTAGGTACTGCTGTGGAGAGGACAAGGACAAATCAGAGCACATTCCCAGGAGATCAGTGTGCAGGGACTGAGGATGACTTTCTGGGCAAAAAGAAGGGTGAGGAGACATTATTCCTTCTCTCAAATGTTGAAAAAAGTATCTTCTCAGAACACCTAGAATCATACTCTTATTCTCCTCCACCTCATCAAAAGCAGATTCAGTTTTTATGGAATTTAAACATTACAGGGGATCCTCCTAAGAAAAAATATAAAGTACACGAGCAGAAATTATAAAATATGTAAGAAGTTAGATATAAGCATTTATGTACCCATGTAACAGAGGATCCTTGAAGCTTCATCTGCGCAGGCTGCATGGTAAATCTACCACGTTCAGACTTAATATGCCAGCAAAACTGCATTACTTATAGTTCTCCAGGCTTTATATAAAGTATTCCATTTTCTAGAGTACTGCTTTCCCAACCTATCTGCTTGGTAGTTTCTACTTATATTTCAAGCTCCAACACAAAGATTACCACCTCACTGGGGCCTTTACCCCATGTTTCCAAGAAGATATAGGTGTTTGTTTGGCAAGTCTTTTTCTGTGCCCACACTGGACCTGTGCATGCTTCTGCTGCAGCACAAGCTTATTGTTTGTTTTTTGTTGGCATATTGGTCTAGTTCCCTTTCTGCTGTGTGTCAGTCAGGAGAGCTGCAGTAATAAGGTACTTCAAAAGCCTCGGTGGCTTAAGGCAACAAGGATCATTTCATATTCACAGAGGAGTCAGCTGTTGTTTTTTTTTTTTTTTGCATGCTAGGAAGGATTCTAACACTTAGCTACATCACTAGCTCCTTGTTCTTCCTTTTGGCTGCAGGTAAGCAGGCAGCTCATCATCAGGAACATTGCCAGTTTCTAGGCCAAAAAGGAAATAGGGAAACAAAGCACATACTTTTTCCTAAAACTTTCCCCTCGAGGTGACACATTTGCTCACTTATAACTGGTTATAATTAACTTCAGTTATATAGGGATACCAAAAAGAGAGCAATTCCAGTATAGTACTGGTGAATAGCTTAGTAAGCACAACAGACTATTAACTTCTTTAGCCCAGAGATGGAATAAATTTAGCAAATATAGTACAACCTTTGAGAAGGTAATTTCTATTATACTTACTATAAGCACTATTTGTTAATCATTCTTTCAGTGCCAGTAGATTGAGCTGTTTCTGGAGATAAATATCCAAGTATGAAATATTCTCACCACCATTTATACAAAATGGGTAGTTGAAATATATAGGCTCTAAAGTCTTTTAATTCTGAGCCCTTCCTATTTTACTCTTCTGAGCATGAAAAATAACAAATTGGTGCTTACTTTAGAGGCAATAACATCTGACTGGCTCAGGCTGTATCTGTTAACATCTTCATGGAAACAAGAATTAAGAGGGAAAATAGTAGAGAGCACTAGCCCTGAGCCTTTAGTAGAGTGATGATTCCTAAATGTGAAAGGTAAAATATTGAGAGGGTAAAACTAGACCGTCTGTGAGATTGATTTGCTTTACACTTGAGAATTAGGATTGGAAATAGACCTGAGTTCTTTGCAACCCTTTTCTGTATTTTCTACTGAACTCTGGCTATGCTAAGCAGGATATCTGTACTGCCAAGGTCCTGCTTACACATGTTCCTGAAGAGGTTAGTTTCGTGTGTGTGTGTGTGTGTGTGTGTGTGTGTGTGTGTATTTTAAGGTACTGGGGATGAACCCAGGGCCTTTGCACTGAGCTATCTCCTTAGCTCTCTTCATTTAATTTAATGTTACATTTTATTTATTTTCAGACAGGCTCCTACCAAGTCATTTAGTACCCAGGTGGTTTCAAACTTGTTACCCTTCTGCTTTAGCTTCGCAGAGTGCTGGAATTACTGGCATATACCACCATGCCAGGTTCTATGTGTTCTTTTTTTTAAAATATATTTATTCCTACTGACTAGTCCTGCTGCAGTTTCTCAGTCCCCACTGTCAGAATTCTATTCAGATATGAGTAAGTAATACAGCTCATCCTCCGACAATGTAAAAATGTTATAAATATTGTGGAAGCACCCTGAGACAATAATATTAGGTGAAAAATCAGACAGGCAAGCTTAAATATCACATGGTTTCTCTTATATGAGAAACATAAAATAAAAAGAACAAAATAAAAAATGACAGATAATGGGGAGATAGGCTAAAATATCAGTATATGTTCATTTTTTCCCTGACTGCTCCCAAAATGGCTTTATTTTTTTGCTGTTGTTTTACTAGTTCGAATGCAAGTAAGGCATGGTTCATGTTTTAAAATGAAACTTTTATTTATATCACATATAGCATTCATTCTTATATCCTCAGCAAAATTTTATACCCTTGTTAAATTTGCCTTTTTTGTTTGTTTTATTTGGGTTATGACATAAGATCTTGCTATGTAATTCAGGCTGGCCTCAAACTCACAGTGATCCTCCTGCCTCAGCCTCCTGAGTCCTGGGATTACAGGCATACACCATCATGCCCAGCTTTGTTTGCCATTTTTAATCTACCAAATTTAACAAAATTAGATTGAATAGTTTCTAAAATCCAGGAATTTTTTTTTAAATCCAGGAATTTTTGGAATTTTTTTTCCTGGGATTACAGGCATACACCATCATGCCCAGCTTTGTTTGCCATTTTTAACCTACCAAATTTAACAAAATTAGATCGAATAGTTTCTAAAATCCAGGAATTTTTTTTTTTTGGGAGTAGACACTGGGGTTTTATTGTCACAAACCAAGAAACAGTAGAAAACACTAGAAGCTAAAAGAAGCAAAAAAGCACTCTCTGCTAGAATCTTCCAAGGAAATGTGGACCTGCTAATCGCTTGTTTTTCTACATTTCAGCTCCATACACAGAGAAAGTAAAGTTTTGTAATTTTAAGCCACAGAGATTTGGAAACTTTTGTCACAGCCTTTGGGAAGTAATACAGGTAGAAAGAAAGTGGCCAATCTCAGAGGGGTGTTGGACCTTGAGGAAGAACATGACAGTGGGTCCCTGATATCCTCTGGAGAGACGTCTCCAAGCAAGGAGCTGAAGAAGTTGCTGGCTCTTAACTGCCAATAGAAGCCGAATATATAAACCAAAACATTTAGGAAAAACTGGCTCATCTTAGCCTACACGACCTGAAAGGGTCACCTGACAAGCACCAGAAGCCATTTTGGCAAATACCTGTCCCACTTCAGTTAAACACGAGTGGAAAAGCTAACCCTCTGTACCCTGCAGTTTCAGTGAGACTGAATCTGGAGAGTTGACCTAACAACCCCTTGTGAGAGCAGGTTACAGCACTTACATTTGTCTACCGTGAGTGTTTATAGTGACAAGTGGGGGGCTTAGCATTTGAGTGAAATAAGCAGGAAAATCCAGGAATTTTTAATTTTTGTATATGTTGGTTAACCAGACGGGCTAATAAAAATTTAACAATTACCTTTGTTAAATTACTAAATTCTCTTCACATTAACATAAGAAATTTTGCCCTGTTTCTCAGTATTGTTTACTAAAAGACCAAGGATGGGGCAAACTGATGTGGAGCATTGGAATTGTGATCTGAGTATGCAAGTGTTGCCTAAGCTTTTGGAAACAGTGGTCAGGTGATAAGGTGGGCTGCTGTAACTTTTCAGGGCTATCCATGAGCTCCTTAAAGCTAAAGCCTCTTTTGTACCAGTGTTTACCAATTCATAGACCCAGTTCACAAAATTAGTAGAACTGGAATCAAATACATTTGCATCAAAGACCTAAAACTAGCAAAGCACAATTTTTGCTGGCTTTTCCATGAGATATGAATATATAGTCCTTACTCTGTTGCTTTCAAGTTCTGGTCTAACCCTCCCTTTGTAAGAAGTCAGTAAAATATATTTTGTCTCAAAATTTAAGATGTACTTATTGAAAGAACTAAAATAGAACTGAATGTAAAATTTTATGGCAAGGGGCTGGAGACTTAGCTCAGTGGTTCCAGCGCCTGCCTCGCAAACGCAAGGTCCTGAGTTCGATCCTGGTGACCACATAGAATGCTGGGCTTGGCGCCCACCAGCAATCAATACCACACACCACAGTGCCGGGCGTGGTAGCTCACGCCTGTCATTCCAGCACTCCGGAGGCAGAGACAGGAGGATTGCTGAGTTCAAGGCTTGCCTGGGCTACACAGTGAGCTCAGGGCCAGCTTCAACTACAAAGCGAGACCCTGTCTCAAAAAAAAAAAAAATTATGGCAAGAAGAAATATAAGAACAATGATATATTTAAGAGATTATTGCCATACTTTTATTGAATATTGTTCAAGATATAAAGTTATTCTATCATTACTTACATTACAGTGATTTCTAACCTTTGACATGTGATATATATGAAAAATCTTTCATTATCTCAGATGTGACTAGAATTTCCAGTCTTCTTTTTCAGTTGAGGAAATTCTGATTCAGCACATTGGAAATTCTCAAGCTTCATTGTTTCAGTCTCCATTGAATTTGATTGTTAGATCATAATTCAGTCAGTTGCCCTTTTTATCACATTGTCATTGGAGAATTGAGCACTAAGTTAATAATCTAATATTGCTTGTCAGTGGAGGTAGACATTTGTTCAGTGAGTCGCTCCCAACATAAAAAGGTGCTCAGAGGTATAAATGTTGTATCACTTTGCTTTAGGTCATTTGTAATTCCTTCCTGTTTTCCATTGATTTATTTTCCTAAAAAGAAAATAGTGAAATTTATTTTTTCAATGTGCTTTGTATAGATTGGAATGAGTGGGAAGACAGTGAATGGGCAAGCCCCCTTGCTTCTCTAAGGAGAAGTTAGATTATGTGCTTCGCACCAATTTACAGAAGAAAACGCAAGAAGCCATAATTTAGAGCAAGTCCTCTGGAGTTTACAGCTCCCACAGATCCTAAAACTGATACTGTCCTTCAGTTTGCAGGCAGGTAAAGACAGATAGAAAAGACCCAGCAGACAGTGAAAGATCTTGATTGGAGGAATTTGTTTCCTTGTGTAAGCAGCTGAACCTAACTTTCTAACATAGTTATGGTGCTCGGTGCACATTGAACCACTGAAGTGTGATGTTTTCTTATGCTTCTGAAGTCTTTTGAAATGGACCCAGTGATTTTGTTGGGAGTTTGTAGCAGCAGTTTACGGTGTCAGTCATGACCCATGACTTAATTCATGCTAGCCAAACTTGCACGCCATTCTGAATTCTAAAAGAACTGCCTGATTTCATAGGAAACCTGCTGATTTTTTTTTTTAACCACATCTGGCCTAAGTACAACTGTTTGATGTTTCTAATGCCTGACTGAAAGCTTACTAATTTTTCAGATAAATTAGTATAAATTCACAAAAATTCTATTTTAGGGTGTTTATAACTAGAACTATTTTTAGGTATAAAAATTCCACGTTTAGTAAGGATTCTGCTTCAAACTGTGCCTGTATGGATTTCAGGATGTGAGGGGTGTTTGAACACGGAATGGTCATTAAATTTATTTTTATATTAAAATTGATATCTGAAAACTTTTGACCTGGTATAGGTAAATTTCTTGCATGGATGGATGTGTACATACTTACCTGTCTTTGTCTGTCTGTCTGTCTATTTTAGTGCTGGAGATTGAACCCAGAGAGAGCCTTTTTCTGTTTTGAGACAGAATCTCCCACATTGCTTAGACTGGTCAGAGTTAGGATTCTCTCACTTGAGCCTCTGGAGCAGTTGGGATTACAGACATACTCCATTTTACTCAGCCTGGTGTTTATCATTCCAGTATTTCAATAAGATAAGATTGTCAGGTAAACGACAAGATACTGATACCAATTAGGTTCTCTGTTTAACAAAACCTTGGCATCTGAGGGGGCTATCAGGACTGCCCTACCTAATTCACACACTGTTTATGTCACACTGAAGTGGTTCAACACTAAATGGATGCTCAGTACTTTCCATGCTGACCACCTAACTCCCCAGGGTGCACTGATTACAAGGACTAACAAATTTATTTATTTATATTTCTGTGTGTGTGTGTGTGTGTGTGTGTGTGTTCCTGGACCTAGGACCTTTGCATTGAACTATATCCTCCACCCCTCACTCCACCCTCTTTCTCTCTTTTTTTGTAACTTTGAAATAAGGTCTTGTTAAGTTATTGAATTGTGCAGGCTGGGCTCAAACTTAAAGACTTCCTGGCTTCTAGAGTACAAGGATATGGGCATGTAATATCATGCCCAACTTTTTATTTTATTATTTTTGTTCTTACTGATATTTTTAAATTATGAAAACAGCACATGATTATAGCAAATTAAAATATAAAAGACATTAAAATTTTTAAAAATGTTTTCTCCCCTAAAAAAGTCACTTACTGTTTAATGATCAGTATTCATTCTTTTTGCTTTTAAATTTTGTTCACACTCAAATATGTCTACTGATTTTTTAAACAATGAAATCATATATATTATGTAATAGATTATATATTTAATTCTTTAAATATGTTTTAGGTTATATTTATTATATTTTGAGACAGTATCTTGCTAAGTTACCAAGGCTGGGCTAAAACTTGCCATCATCTTGCCTTGGCCTGCCTGGGAACTGGGATCACACGTATGTTCCACCACAGCCAACCTTTCCCATTTTTATTAATTTTGTTATTACTGCCTGAGGTTTTACACATGTCTTAGAAGGCTTTTTCTAAGGTCTTTCCCTCCTTTCTGCTTATTTTTCTTATTTTTGGCATATAGGAGACCTAATGATTTTTTGTGTGTGTGCTAATACAGCTAATCATGTCACTTGATTTTATTAGTTGCAGTCATTTTTCAGGGAATTTTCTCACTTAACAATTACCTCATGAGTTTGTTTGACTATTCTTTACTTCATATTTCTCATATTTTTCTTATTGTATTTTACTGTCTAGGATATTACTACAGTATTGAATAGTGATAGCAGGAGTCAGAGGTGTCACTATTATCCGTGTTAGTTGTTGTTTCAGATAGGAATCCTTTACTTAAGGACTTTCCTTCATTTGCTAAATTATTTCAAAAGTGAGAGATTTAGAAAATGAAAAATTTTACAAAGAATGAGAGATTCAACTTGAGTACCACTATAGACAGAGAAGAGTGCATGTGGAACGCTCTGTAAGTGCTTATGGAACATTGTCCAGGATAAGCCACATGTAATTCCACAAAGGAATTCTTAAGTTAAAGGGCTTAAAACATACCAAATATCTTTTCCAAAATGAAACTACAAATAAATAACCAAAGGAAACTGGAAAATTCACAAATATGCAAAAGTTAAACAATATAATCTTGAATAACCAATAAGTCAAGGTACTACGAAACAAATTAGAAAATATCTTGAGACAAATGAAAGCAAAAATATAACAACATTATAGTATACAGTAAAAGCAGTACTAAGAAGGAAGTTTATAGTTGTAAATGCCTGTGTTAAAAAGAAAAAAGTCGTCAGAACCCAACTTTACGCTGTAAGAAACCAGAAAAAGAACGATGAGCTAAACCAAAAGAACAAAGAATTAAACTAGTTGTTAATAGAAGCAAAAAAAGTAATAAAAATTAGAGTATAAAGAGTAGAAAAATTAATAGAACTAAGAGTTAGTTTTTGGAAACGATCAACAAAGCTGATAAATTCTTTGCTAGTTTAAAAAAGTAAACAGACCAGGGGGCCAGAGATTTAGCTCAGTGGTTCCAGCACCTGCCTTGCAAGTGCAAGGTCCTGAGTTCGATCCCGGTGACCACATACAGTGCTGGGCATGGAAACTCATGCCCACCAGCAATCAATACCACATACCACAGTGCCGGGCATGGTGGCTCACGCCTGTCATCCCAGCACTCGGGAGGCAGAAACAGGAGGATTGTTGAGTTCAAGGCTTGCCTGGGCTACATAGTGAGCTCAGAGCTAGCCTGAACTACAAAGCGAGACTCTGTGTCAAAAACAAAAACAAACAAAAAACACAAAACAAAACTATAAAACAACAAAAAAAAGTAAACAGACCCATAATTATAAAGGATTGACTCAGTAATCAAAACTTTCCCAAACTGGGCATGTTGGCACAGGCCTGTAATCCCAGCACTCAAGAGGTTGAGGCAGGAGGATTGCTACAAATTCAAGGCCAGTCTAGACTACATAGTGTGTTCAAGACCAACCTGGACCACACAGTGAGACCCCCATCTCAGAAAAAAGAACAAACAAAATACCCCCCCCCACACACACACAACAGAACTCATGACCAGATGGCTTTCCTGGAAAATCCCACTAAATGCTTTAAAAAGTAATGGCAATCCTCAAACCTGAAGAAAAAAAAAAAAAGAAATGAAAACACTTCCAAAGTCATTTTATGAGGTCAGCACTACCCGATACTGAAAGTAGACAGATACTATGAAAAAGAAAACTATAGACTAAATCCTCAATAAATATTGATATAAAAATTCTTAGCAAAATACCAGTAAACTACAATTCAACAGCATATTAAAGAGGTTACATATTATGACAAAGGGGGATTTACTCCCAGAATGCAAAGATGATTCAAAATATGAAAACTATTCATGTGTTATGCCATATTAATGGAGTTTAGGGCAGAAAACACATGGTCATCTAAATTGATAGAGAAGAAGCATTTGGTAAAATTCTAGTCTCTTTCATAATAAAAAGCACTCTACAAACTTGGAAAGCACCTCAGTGTAATGAAGGCCATGCATGGAAGTCCCAACTAACGTCTACTCAACAGTGAAAAAACTGGAAGTTTTTTACTAAGATAAGGTCAAAGCATATCTATATCTATTTAAAAATTGTTCTATACTAGAAGGCTCAGAGCTGTTAGGCAAGCAAAAGAAATAAAAGGCATTAAAGTAAGAAAGGAAAATTATTTCTATTCAAAAATGGCAATTTTCTATGTAGAAACCCTTAAATTTTTTTACAGTAAATGAGTTCAGTAAAATCACAAAATACAAAAGACTTAGTTACATTTCTGTACAATAATAATGAATAATCCAAAAAGGAAATTAAGGAAAAAATCCTATTTATAACAACAAAAGAGAATAAAATACTTAACAAATAACCAAAGAGGCAAAGGACCTATACCCTTAAAGCTATAAAGCATTGCTGAATAAAACTAGAGAAGACACAAATAAATTGACAATACTCTGTTCATGGATTAGAAGACTTCATATCATTCAACTGTCCATACTACCCAAAGATCCCTAAAATTCTGTGAAGTACCTATCCAAATCTTGGATGCGAAGGGGAACTAGCTACGACATCTGTCATTCTGCTGATCGCCAGGGTTGGTTGACTTGGCTGATCCGGCTGGGTAGGCAGGTGTCCCTTCCTTCCTCACTGTTCCATGTGTGTCCTTCCCAAAGCTGTGCATGCTCAGTTCAAAGGGCTGATCATATGAGTAGCTTCACTCCTCTGCTAAAATCTCTAAAATCTCACTGACATTTTTTTGTGCAATCTAAAGGATTCTGCCAAAAATCTTGAGAAAGCAAAACAAAGCTGGTGACGTCACACTTACTGGTTTTGGAACATGTTAGAGATACAATAATCAAAGACACTGGCACAAAGACAGGCATATAAAGCAATAGGACAGAGCAGACCCAGAAACAAGTCAGGTGACTCACCTATATAGTCAGTGGTCTTCAGTAGAAGGTGCCAAGACTACACAATGGTGAAAAGATAAGTCCCTTTAGAAACAGTGTTGGGAAAACTAGATATCCACACACAAAAGAATCAAACTATACCCTTTCCTTACATGGTGCCGAAAACTTAATTCAGATGGATTAAAGATCTAAATGGGAAACTGAAACTAAAAAATTTCTAGAAAAATTACAGGAGGGAGGCTTCATGACATTGGATTTGGTAACGATTTCATGAATATGATACCCAAAAACAAATGACAAAAGCAAAAATAATCTGACCCTTCCTCTGAATCTCTTGACAGCACAAAATCTTTCTATTTGTATCAGCTCCCCTTACTTGGAGTTGACTTTGGAAACAGTGTGTGTTTCTACACAGTAATGGCTTCCTAAGTGTCTCTTGATGATGCTTTTCTAGACAATCTGGAGATTTTCTCTTTAAGAACTACTCTTAATAGATACTAAAAAACAACCTATCACAAACAGAACCAAATTTACCTCAGTGGATAGTGTTAAAAATAGCCACTGATCAGCATGTAAGTAAGTAGTACACGTGTGGGTGTTCTTGTTAAAATGCTTTGAACTTTGTTGTATATTTAAATTTTTTCCTAGTAAGTGCTGAGAAAATACCACTCCAGGAGAATGTGAAACACCCTTATTCCAGTAATTCTATGATAAGTCAGAAAGCTTAATATGTGGAATGGTTGAGGTTGCCTGCTTTGAGGTTGCTCTGAGGGTTCTTGTCAGCTTCTGCTACGTTCCACCTAAATACCTTTCCAACAGTTACTTTCTGAGCCTCATCTTTATTGGCTATAAAATGAGATTCTTAATGTTTGTTGTGAGAAAGAAATGAGAGGATTTGTATAAAGATACTTCACCTCTTAAACTATTGGTAAATGATTGCTGTTGTTGTCAGTTCCCTCACTGCTATTTTGTAATCAATGGCTTCCTCCCTCCACTGGTACCCTCCACTGGTACCCTCATTTATTTGAATGATAATTTGGGTCCACCTGGAGACAGTTTTGAATGACATTGGGACTATTTACAGAAATCAAATCTGCCTTCATGTTGTCCACTTCTCAGCCTTAGTAAATACAACACCAGAAGTACAATTTATTTACCCTTTCCTTAGTGAACTCTGTCTTCATCAGAAATAGCACTGCTGGCGGTTCCAGTGCCTGCTTCGCAAGCACAAGGTCCTGAGTTCGATCCTGGTAACCACATACAACAATGCTGGGTGTGGTGACTCACCCACCAGCAATCAACACCACATACCACAGTGCCGGTTGTGGTGGCTCACACCTGTAATCCCAGCACTCAGGAGGCAGAGGCAGGAGGATTGCTGAGTTCCAGGCTTGCCTGGGCTACGTAGTGAGCTCAGCCTGAACTACAGAGTGAGACCTTGTCTCAAAAAAAAAAAAAAAAGTAGCACTGCCAGCCCTGGTTCTTAGCCGCGTAGGCAGAGCCCTGCACTTACTTAGCCCTGAGTGCTTCGGGCTGCCTGTGCTTCTGGACGGCCTGTGCTGTCTTCCTTTGTGGTGGCGCTTCTTCTGGCCAGTCAGTCTGCCTCTCTCTTGGCTCTTTTTTTACCAAGCTTGATGTTCACAGCCACTATGTTTACCCAGAGTGGCAATAAATATCACTAATGCAGTTAGAAAGTATTACAGAATCATGTCACTGTTATTGGAATCTTAGGGGTATGCATGATGACCCTCTTCTACATAACTGAAGATGGTAACTTTCTGTCCCTTACCTTTCTTGGGTTCAGTTTTCTTTTAGTAGTTTTTAGTATATCAAAGAGTTATGTAGCTCTGCCTACAATTTAATTTCAGGACATTTTTCATCACCCAAAGAAAAGACCTTCTACCCACTAACAGTCACTCCATTCTCCCTCTTCCGCACTTCCAGCCCTGGCAATCACCATTCTGCTTTCTTTCCTTGTAGATTTTTTCTTCTAGGAAAATCATATAATATGTGAAATTTTATATCTGCTTTCTCTTACTTAGCATAATGTTTTCAGGTTCACCTATGTTATAGCTCAGATCAAGACCTCATTCTTTTTATGGTTGTATAATAATTCATTTATAGATATACCATAGTCTGTTTATTCATTCATCAACTGGTTTGTTTCTAATTTTGACTATTATTACAACAATGCTGTAAACATTTCTGCCCAAATTATTGTGTGGACATGTTTTCACTTCTTTTGTGTATTCCTAGGCCAACTCTGTATTGAGTTTTCTGAGGCATAGCTAGATTGTTTTTCTGAAGTGATCATATCATTTTTGCATGAGAGTTCCAATTTCTTCACATCCTCCCCTCTACTTATCTGTCATTATGATTGTACCCATCCTGGTGACTATAAAGCAGTATCTCATTTTTGTTTGCTTTTGTTCCGTGTAGTGGTACTGGAGACTCAACCCAGGACCTTATAATGCTAGGCAGGTACTCTACCATTGAGCTCTATCCATGGCCCTTTTTAATTTTCAGTTTGAGTCAGGATCTTGCTGAGTTTCCCAGGCTGGCTTCAGATTCCCAGTCTTCCTGTCTTAGCCTCACAGATTGCTTGGGTTACAGGTACACATGCCTATGTCCTGCCTCATTGTGATGTTTTGTTTTGTTTTGTTTTGTTTGCGGCACTGGACCTTGAACTCAGGACCTTGCACTTGTCAAGCAGACACAATACCACTGAAAGGTGTGGCCCTTTCAGTGTGATTTGTTTTATACTGTATTTCTGTACTAGTGGTGGTGGACATTTTAAAATGTGTGTACTGCCAGGCGTGGTAGCTCACACCTGTCATCCTAGCACTCGGGAGGCAGAGACAAGAGGATTGCTGAGTTCGAGGTTTGCCTGGGCTACATAGTAAGCTCAGGGCCAGCCTAGACTACAAAGCAAGACCTTGTCTCAAAAAAAAAAAAAAAAAGTGCGTATTGATGACTTATGTATCTTCTTTGGAAATACCTGTTGAAAATCTTTACTCTTTTTTAATTGAACCATTTGTCTTTATTTGAGCTGTAGGAAGTCTATATATTCTAGATACATCTTATATATGTGATTTTCAAAGTTTGTCCCTTTCTCAGTGATCTTTGAAACAAAAGTTTTAAATTTTGGTGAAGTCCAATTTACTTATTTTTTCTTTTGTCACTTTTCCTTTCAGATGTTCTGTTTGAAGTCTGTCATGTCTGTAATCTATTTGCTCAGTAGGGGCACCATAATGATTACTAGTTTTCCTCTTTATAAAGCACTTGATTCCAAGTGTTTGCAAATTATATATGAAAGAATTTAGAAATTGTACTTGAAACTGATAAACTCATGTCTGTGGATTAACCTCAGGAAATAATTTGATAGAAAAGATATGCTATATTCTCAGTTGTTTATTTAACCGTGACCCCATGATAAGGTATTGGGCACCTATGCAGGAGAAAATGTCTGAGTTAATCCATGTGTACATTACTAGGCGATTATGAAGCTATGTAATGAAAATGCTTATGATATCCTGTTTAGTGAGAAAATAAAATTTGTTCATATTCATTATAATTGAAAACATAAAATATTTGAACTATAGGAGGGGTAAGTACCTATAAACATAAGTGGTTTATTTTCTTCAATGTATTTAATATTAATGTTATCGTCACAGTTAAAAATTAGCTTAAAATATGTATGCATGATATTCACTGGCAGAAATAATGATAAGTAGTTAGATCTGGGGATAAATCTGTATCTATCTCACTGCAGTTTTTAAAAATAGTTCTTATTTTATCATTATCATGACCCCTGTGATCATCAGGGTTAAACTTAGGAACAGCACAAAAGGATGGGGCATGGGGGCATACATCTGTAATTCTAGAACTTTGGAAACTGAAACAGGCTCAAGAGTTGGAGGCCAGCCTGGGCATTGTGAGACTGTCTCAAACCCAAAACAAAAAGAAACAACAACGAAAAAAATTGTTGTATTTGCCTATGAAGAAGTTAAGGGTTGTGGATTTACCTCAAAGTGGTACTGTGCCTACCTTGCAAGCACAAGGGTCTGAGTTCAATCCCTGGTACCTCAAAAGAAAAGAATTTTAATAGAGCTGTTTTAACTTCCTGTACATTTTTATATCAAGTCCAAACACTGATTATAATTTGATTTTTTTTTTTTTGGCAGTACTGGGGATCGAAGTTAGGCCCTTGTACTTCCAAGATAGATGCGGTACCACTTGAGCTAAATCCCCAGCCTAATTATAATTTGATTTTAACTTAGAAATGCTGTTATCTTAGTAATTATGACAATATAGTTTGCTAAGAAAAAAGATAGTGATTGTGGTGATATGTTAGTAGTGAGGATCATAGAAGCACTTTTCTCGTATCTCAGGAAATAATTATTATTATAGTTACTTTACATATAAGTAAATCAATCTTCCAGCTGTTGAAGTAATTCCAAACAGATCAAAGATTTAATAGTTTTTTTGTTGTTTTTTTTTTGAGACAGGATCTCGCTTTGTAGTTCAGGCTGGCTCTGAGCTCACTATGGAGCCCAGGCAAGCCTCGAACTCAGCAATCCTCCTGTCTCTGCCTCCCGAGTGCTGGGATTATAGGCATGAGCCACCATGCCCGGCACTGTGGTATGCGGTGTTGATTGTTGGTGGGTGTGAGTCTCCATGCCCAGCATTGTATGTGGTTACCGGGGATCGAACTCAGGACCTTGCGCTTGCGAGGCAGGTGCTGGAACCACTGAGCTAACCCTCCGGCCCAAGATTTAATAGGTGTTTTTTTTTTTTTTTTTGCTTTTTGAGACAGGGTCTCTCTTTATAGTTCAGGCTGGCCCTGAGCTCACTATGGTGCCCAGGCAAGCCGCCGCAAACTCAGTTTAATAGGTTTTTAAGAGAACAATAAAGGCATACAATGAAAAAAATGAATAGTAAAAAAGTATACACAGTACAAAGTCATGTGATATATGTATACAAGGTGTGACCCCACTTTGATTTGTTGGGCCACAAGTTATGTCTGTGGATATCCTAACCTTCTGGTGTTTGGCTTCAGCACAGCAATAGTGGTCTTTGGTAAGGTGGTCCTTTTTCTGGGGCTTAGAATGGGAATGGTAGGACAGCAGTCAAGGGAAGGCTACACAGAGACAGACTCAGCTCTTACATAATCAGCCAGTCTCACCCACTCAGCCCTCCCCTGCACTCGCACACTGCCACTAACTTGGTCTTGGCTTGAGAGACAGAGGCGTCACCATGTTCTTATATGTGGGAAGGCTATGAAAAGAAAACCCTTGTTGGCCCAAACATTTAAACAAGAATTACACTGGGTCTTTTGTTCTTACTCTGACATGGTCAGAATTAATTTAGAGATCCAAAAGAGGGCGTTTTTGTTTCTGTCTTTAAAGCTGAGTTACTTAATGCAAGCAGATGGGGGGGGGCAGCAACAGAAAAACATTGCTTAAGTCTGTCAAGTGGTATTGGAACACCCCCAGGTCATTTTTCAGAGCACTACTTTGTTAGCAACCAGGGGGTACCTGATTTAGATACCACAACCAAACCGCTGATGAATTCTAGTGAAAAAACTCAGATGACAGCAGGCAAGCAGTAGGGTATCTAAGAAAGAGTTTAAGAGATCATAACCATGTTTTTTTTTTCTCTTTCTTGTCAGTTTTAATAGGAAATATCTGATTTCTGAAAATTACTGAAAAAGCTGCCCTTAGAAGCTGTTTCTTGCATGCTTGTGAAATTGCTGGAGTTTGTACTGTAAGGTCTGTGATGGGACAAACTGTCATCTGCTGATCACCCAGAGTGACTGTCACCATGGCCAGCAAGAGGAAGTCTACCACACCATGCATGATCCCAGTGAAGACTGTGGTGCTACAGAATGCCATTGTGGAGGCCCAGCCTGCTGAAGCCTTGCCTGAAGGACCCCAGCAGGATCTGCCCGCAGAAGCGCCTCCCACCACTAGTGAGGCAGCCCAGAACCCCAGCAGCGCTGATGGCTCTGCACTGGCCAATGGACATCGGAACACTTTGGATGGCTATTTATATACCTGTAAAGACTGTGATTTCAGATCCCAGGACATGACCCAATTTGTGGAACATATGAACTCAGAGCACACAGACTTTAATAAAGATCCAACTTTTATATGCACTGGGTGCAGTTTCCTGGCAAAAAACCCTGAGGGCCTTTCCCTGCACAATGCCAAGTGTCACTTGGGAGAAGCCAGCTTTGTATGGAATGTGGCCAAGCTAGACAATCATGTAGTGGTAGAGCAGAGTGTGCCTGAGAGCACCAGCCCTTCTGACCTAGCAGTTGAGCCCAGCACTGAAGGAACTGATGGGCAGGCTGAAATCATCATTACTAAGACCCCAATCATGAAGATAATGAAAGGTAAAGCTGAAGCCAAAAAAATTCATATGCTCAAGGAAAATGTTCCCAGTCAGCCTGTGGGTGAGACCGTGCCAAAGCCATCAGGTGGAGAGACAGAAGTGAAGGAGGGAGACCATGCCTTTGTCAATGGGGCAGCTCCTGTCAGCCAGGCATCTGCCAGCTCTGCAAAGCCCCCCCATGCTCCCAATGGGCCCCTAATAGGATCAGTACCAGTTCTGCCAGCTGGTATAGCACAGTTCCTGTCTCTCCAGCAGCAGCCCCCAGTGCACACCCAGCACCATGCACACCAGCCCCTGCCCACCTCCAAGTCCCTTCCCAAAGTGATGATCCCCTTGAGCAGCATCCCAACGTACAATGCAGCCATGGATTCCAACAGCTTCCTGAAGAACTCCTTCCACAAGTTTCCCTACCCAACCAAAGCTGAGCTCTGCTATCTGACTGTGGTGACCAAATATCCAGAAGAGCAGCTTAAAATCTGGTTCACAGCCCAGAGGCTAAAACAGGGTATCAGCTGGTCCCCTGAGGAGATCGAGGATGCCCGGAAAAAGATGTTCAATACGGTCATCCAATCTGTGCCCCAGCCCACAATCACAGTTCTAAACACACCCCTGGTTGCCAGTGCGGGTAATGTTCAGCATCTCATTCAGGCTGCTCTCCCGGGCCATGTTGTGGGACAGCCAGAGGGCACAGCAGGGGGACTCCTGGTCTCTCAGCCACTGATGGCCAATGGGCTGCAAGCACCAAGCTCGTCTCTGCCCCTGGCAGTTACATCTATTCCCAAGCAGCCATCTGTGACACCCATTAATACTGTGTGCTCAAATACTACATCGGCTGTGAAGGTGGTCAATGCAGCCCAGTCACTCCTCACTGCGTGCCCCAGCATAACTTCCCAAGCCTTTCTTGATGCTAACATCTACAAAAATAAGAAGTCTCATGAACAGCTGTCAGCTCTGAAAGGGAGCTTCTGCCGGAACCAGTTCCCAGGGCAGAGTGAAGTTGAGCATCTGACCAAAGTGACGGGGCTCAGTACCAGAGAGGTGCGGAAGTGGTTCAGTGATCGGAGGTACCACTGCCGGAACCTGAAGGGCTCCAGAGCCATGATGCCTGGAGAGCCCAGCTCCATCCTCATAGACTCTGTACCTGAGGCCCCCTTCCCCCCATCATCCAAGGCCCCTGAAGTGGCCTGCATCCCAACGGTGGCCTCACTGACAAGCCACCCTGCTGCCAAGCGGCAATCCTGGCACCAGACTCCTGACTTCACACCAACCAAATACAAAGAAAGAGCCCCTGAGCAGCTCCGTGTGCTGGAGAACAGCTTTGCACAAAATCCGCTTCCTCTTGATGAGGAACTAGATCGTCTGAGAAGCGAAACCAAGATGACACGGAGAGAAATCGACAGCTGGTTTTCAGAGAGACGGAAAAAAGTGAATTCTGAGGAGACCACCAAAGCCGATGAGAATGTCCCTCAGGAGGATGAAGAGGCTGCCGAAGATGAGGGCGGAGGAGAGTTGGCCAGTGAGCTGAGGGTCATTGGTGAAAATGGCTCCCCAGACATGCTTATTAACCAGACTTCAGCAGAGCGCAAAGTCAGCCCCATCAAAATTAACCTCAAGAACCTGCGGGTCACTGAAGCCAGTGGCAAGAGTGACCTTCCAGGCCTGGGTGCCTGTGAGCCTGAGGATGATGTGTTGAGCAGGCTGGCAGAGCAAACCCCAGGCAAAATGAGCTACAAAAAGACCGCCCAGCAGCGGCACTTGCTGCGGCAGCTCTTTGTCCAGACACAGTGGCCAAGCAACCAGGACTATGACTCTATCATGGCCCAGACAGGTCTGCCACGGCCAGAGGTGGTGCGCTGGTTTGGAGACAGCAGGTATGCCCTGAAGAATGGACAGCTCAAATGGTATGAAGACTACAAGCATGGCAACTTCCCACCAGGGCTGCTGGTCATTGCCCCTGGCAACCAGGAACTGCTGCAAGACTATTATATAACACACAAGATGCTATACGAGGAGGACCTGCAGAACCTCTGTGACAAGACCCAGATGAGTTCCCAGCAGGTCAAGCAATGGTTTGCTGAGAAAATGGGGGAGGAAACACGTGCTGTGGCAGACACAGGGAGCGAGGACCGGCACCTTGGTGATGAAAAGGTTGTGGCAATTCACAAAGGCCTGGGTGACACCTATTCAGAAATATCCAAAACTAGTGAGTCGTGGGAACCCAGTGCTCCTGAGGCCAGCTCAGAACCCTTTGACACATCGAATTCCCAGACTGGACTTGAATTAGGTAAGGAGTACATGGGAACCATTGCCTTCCTCTCTGGGTGTGGGGAGGATTCACCCCACAGGTGAGCACTGAGTTTATTGTACAGGAGGTATCTGCTGTCTCTAAGGCTGCCTGGCAGCTACATTAACTGTCTGATTGCCTTTCTTTTAATGCTGCCATGCTAAAGCAAACACGGTGGAGCCCAAGTTACTGGACAGGAGATAAAGTGAACACACAGAACAGCTAGTTCTTTGCTGGTATCTTCAATTCCAGCTTGTTTTCACTAAGGAGAGACTAGAGGGAGATACCGTCTTCTTCTGGGACCCAGACTCACAGATTGCTTTCTGAAGGGGCTGGAGAAATAGTCTGAAGTTCGAGCAGGAGAAGGAGGAGCTTGCCTATGGTTGATTTGAGCTTTTTCACTGCAAAGCAGGTTATCTCTCCTTTTTGGAAGTCTTTGTCCAAGTTGATTTAAGTACTCAGCTCTGTACTTTTGCCTACCAGTAGACCAGGTGTCATGCTCAGAAGAGATGAAGATGTTCAAATAAGTTCTGTTAAACAGCTGACATGGACCCAGGTGTAGTGGCATCGCCATACTTGGGAGGCTGAGGCAGGAGGAATGTTGCTGAGTTCAAGCCAGCCTGACCTACATGGGGAGTTCAAGACTAGCCTGAACTACATACTGGCAGCAAGATCTTGTCTCAAAAAATAAAATGAAAGGACTGGGGATTTAGCTCAAGTGGTACCATGCCAACCTTGGACGCATAAGGGCCCAAGTTCGATCTCCGGTACCACAAAAAGAAAAGAAAAGAAAAAGCTGCCTGGACAGAGTGCTGTCATAGGAGATGGTAGAGCCAAGAGTACCACTCTTCCATCGCAACAGCTATTGAGCTGACATAAACTGTCTGAACCAAATATTTTTAGAGGTCTGGAGTCTAGTTGAACACCTGTAACATAAAGAGGAGCTCGGTGGCAGTAGCTTGTACATCTTGGTGATGTTCTCTTTCACATAGCATCATCACCTCTCCCATATCTGTACCTGGCAGCCATGGTGCCTCTGACCCAGGTTCCTGGTGTGGCTTATTGTCTTCCAAAAGTCAAGTTTTGTATTTTGATTTCTTAGCCCTGTTTTTCCTCACTGAGAAAACAGGATAGAGGCTGTTACCGTTCCAACTCCCATGGGCTAAAGCAGTTTCCTAGCCACTTAGGAGATTTTTTAAAATTTAAATTTTAGGGCTGGAGGCTTAGCTCAGTGGTTCCGGCGCCTGCCTCGAAAGCGTAAGGACCTGAGTTCAATCCCTGGTAACCACATAAAATGCTGGGCGTGGAGACACGCCCACCAACAATCAACAGCGCATATCACAATGCTGGACGAGGTCGCTCACACCTGTAATCCCAGCACTCGGGAGGCAGAGACAGGAGGATTGCTGAGTTTGGAGCGGCTTGCCTGGGCACCATAGTGAGCTCAGGGCCAGCCTGAACTACAAAGCGAGACCCTGTCTCCAAAAAGAAAAAAAAAAATTAAATTTTAAAAATATTTTTATTTTTACTTTTTATTTTGACAGGATCTCCCTTTGTAATTCAGGCTGGCCCTCAGCTAGCTCACTATGTAGCCCAGGCAAGCCTCAAACTCTCAGCAATTCTCCTGCCTCTGCCTCCCAAGTGCTGGGATTATGGGCGTGAGCCACCACGCCCAGCATTGTGGTATGTGGTGGGGAGATCAAACTCCGGACCTTGCACTTGGGCTTTGGAGGCAGGTGGCAGATGTGGGAACCACTGAGCTAAATCTCTGGCCACACATCTTAATTCTTTTTTCATCCACTTCTACCCCCTCTTCACCCTGCCCTCCATTTCTTGATCCCCTTCCCTTCTGTAAGAATTATCTTTTTTTGCTATTATCTTTTTGTTTGAGTTCTCATATAAGAGAAAATGTGATATTTAAGCTTGTGTTTGATTTATTTCACTTAACATGGTAGTCTCAAGGAGGAATTTCCAAGCCGATTTTCATTATGGTTATACTAGTTTACATTCCTAACAACAATATAGAAGGGTTCCTTTTTCCCTGCAACTCTGCCAGAACTTGTTATTTAATTTTTTTAATGATAGCTATTCTTTCTGGAGTAAGATGGAATCTCAGTGTTGTCTTAATTTGCATTTCTTTGGCCAGATTTTTTTTTTTTTTTTTTTGAGACAGGGTCTCACTTTGTAGTTCAGGCTGGCTCTGAGCTCACTATGTAGCCCAGGCAAGCCTCGAACTCAGCAATCCTCCCGCCTCTGCCTCCGGAGTACTAGGATTACAGGCGTGAGCCACCAGGCCAGGCACTGTGGTATGTGGTATTGATTGCTGGTGGGCGTGAGTCACCACACCCAGCATTGTATGTGGTTACCAGGATCGAACTCAGGACCTTGTGCTTGCGAGGTAGGTGCTGGAACCACTGAGCTAAATCTCTGGCCCCTGGCCAGATTTTTTTTTTCATTTATTCATTATAGTTGGCTATTTTTTGATTTTTTGGGCAAGGGGGTCTGATTTTTTAAAGTTCTGTGTATGTTCTAGATGGTAGGGGAATTCCTTCTATCTGAGGAATATTTAGCAAAAATTTTTCCAGCTCTGTAGTTTGTCTTTTTACTCTGTTGGTTGTTTTGCTGTACAGAAACTTTTTGATTTGCTATGATCCCATTTGTTGATTCTTGGTGTTAAGGTCTCTTATGCAATTGAAGTTTTGTTCACAAAGTCTTTGCCTTTGTCTGGGTCTTAAGGAGTTTTACCTATTTTATCTTCAACCAGATTGTTTCAACAATCAAATAAATATTAAAGGCAGTGATGGAGGAATTAAGGAGCCCAAAACATGTAAGACATACAGAAACCAAATAGTTGAATGACAAGAGTAAATCCTTCATGTTCTTTTTCTAACTTTAAGGATTAAGTTCTGTTAAAGACAAAGGTTATGAGGTTGGATTTTTTTTAAAGGATCCATCTGTATCGTGCTTATAAGAAACTCACTTTTGAATATAAAAACACAAAGATTGAAAGTAAAAGGATAGAAAAAAAATATGCTATGCAAATAATAACCAGAAGACAGCTGACGTATATTATCATCGGACAAAATCAAGAAAGGCTAGGACATGAAAGGGTACTATATATCAATAAAAGGCTTAGTACAAAAAGAAGATAGAATAATTATTAGTATTTCTTTACCCAACAGAGCTCTAAAATATATAAAGCAAAAATTAACAGAATTAAGGAAAGTAGTAGAGAGAAATTTGGAGACTTTATTATCCTGCTTTTAATAATGGATATGACAGTAGAAGATCAGCCGGGCAGTGCGGCACATGCCTGTAATCCCAGCAGCTGAGAGGCTAAAGCAGGAGGATTGCTGTGAATTTAAGACCAGCCCAAACTACATTGTGAATTCAAGGCCAGCTTGAACTACATAGCAAGAATTTGACTAAAAAAAAAGAAGAAAAGAAAGAAAAAAGAAAATCAAAAAACTAGTAGACTGGAAAAATACTATGGTCCACTTAGATAAAACAGACATAGAAGGGATCAGACCTAAGCAAAAGGACAAAAACTAAAACAAAAAATACAGGTGGAAGCCCTTCCAGATCTTCGATTAGACAGTGGTTTAAGTCAGATAACCAAAGGCATAGGAAACAGGAAAAAAAAAAACTGGATTGCATCAAAATTTTGAAATTTTTGTATATCAGAAGAATAAAGGGAGTGAAAAGACAAGCAACAGAATAGGAAAAATATCTGAAGGTCATATATTCAATTAGATTAATATTCAAAATTAATGTAGAATTTCTGCAACTCAACAATAGACAAAAATGAGTAAATGCTTTTAAGTAGACGTTTCCTTAAATAGGATACATAAATGGTCAATAAGCACATGAAAGGATGATCAATGTCTTTACTAGTGTACACATGTAATTTCATGGTAGTGGACACATATAATTTCAGCACTCAGAGGCTGAGGCAGGAAGATCTCTGTGAATTTGAGGCCAGTTTGGGCTACATGATGAGTTCAAGACCAGCCTGGAATACATAGCAAGACCTTTTCCCAAAAAATAGATTAAAAATAAAAATAAAGCCACAATAAGACTCAAGTTCATACTTAGGATAGCTGTCATACGTATGTGTGCACACACAAAATAACCTGTACTGGTAAGGACATGGAGAAATTTTACACAGCATGTAAAACTTTGGAAAACAATTTTGCATTTCTTCAAAAAGTTGAATTATTTCATCTAGCAATGTGACTCACAAGTATATACCCAAAAGGATTGGAAAGAGGAATTCAGGTATTTGTACATCAATCTTCATAGCAGCATTATTCACAAGTCCAGAAGTGTCCTAGTGTCCATTGAGAAATGAATAAACAAGGACGGGGGATGTAGCTCAGTGGCACCACACCTGCCCCACAAACACAAGGTCCTGAGTTGGATCCCTGGTGCTGCAAAAAAACCAAAACAGAACAAACCAATAACAACAACAAAAAGATGAATAAGCAAAATCCATGGTATACAATGACTTATTTAGCCATTAATGGAATGAAATTTAGATGCATTCTACAAAAATGGGCCTTGAAAACATTTTGCTAAGTGAAGCAAGCCAGACACGAAAGACAAATAATTATATGATTGCATGTGTATGAAGTATCTAGAATAGGCAAATTTATGTAGATACAGAGTAGAATATAGGATACCAAGGTTTGGAAGGAAGGAGTGATTGAGAGCTGCTGTTTAATAGGTATATCTGTTTAGGACGATGAAGTAGTTTTATAATATGGTGAATATACTTAATATAATGAATGGGTCTGAATCTTAGCACTGGCTCCCTTCAGCTACTAAAGCTAACACAAAGTGAAAAGTTGGTGTCCTTGGGCCCCTGCAGGAGGAGCAGGGATGGCCATGCCATTGTGGCCTTGTCTTCTGAGGCTTTCCTGTTTATCCACATGGGTTTCTCACATTTCTCGGGCAGCCTCAATGCAAGGGTCTTATCTGTATGCATCCTCTCTGGTCAGCCTCATTGAACTTTTAGGCTTACAAGTTATGAATGAAGATAACTGTAGAACTAGACCTAGCTGCTGTGGTATTAGAGCGATGTGTTCCAGGGAACCTGGAGGGAGAAGCCAAGACTCTGCAGCCTGTGGTACCGGACTGAGGCAAGCAAGAGATTGTGGGCCTGGGAGGCCAAGCTCCTGCTTCAGCTGCTAGGTCTGGAATTTGGCAGTGGCATCATGGGGAGTTGAAAGGCCTTGCCTGACATCTCCAGTTTCTGTCCTGAGCTATGTACTCTTTTCTACATCTTCTTAGGCTGGCGATAGAGTGGCTGATAAGAGGCACTGCTCATGGAAAAGCCAATGCCAACACCCTGGCACAGTGAGGACCAGGATGCCATGGGGATGTACAAGCTGCAGCTGCCATGGAGTGACAGGAATGTGTTTTCTTCTCAGAAACAGACTGAATTTGATCCAATTACTATGGAGGACCGGCCAGTCTGCGATGCTGCCTGTCATGTGGAAGAGCCAAATCCATGTACCCATGGCCAGCCACCGGGCACCCAGAGGAGCCTCTGAAAGTCTCACTGATAGCCTGGAGCCCAACGTGCCATCTTCACCCGGGCCTGCCGCCACCAAGCAAGGGGCAACAGGGGTCATCAGCAGTCCTTCCTCTCATAGCGTAAGACCTTTCCTTTGCCTTCCAGGGATACCATAGTCCAAATTGCATATTTGTAGACACAGAATCAAGTTTTTAACATACATATGCCTATATACATTTAATAAAACAGATTACAACACTTTCACTATATAGAACTCTGGTTAGCAAAGGACTATATTGTTCCCATCATCTCTGAAAATGTTCTGTGTCTGTTCTCTGGAGTATGCGGGGCCCACGAGTGTCCTCACCTTCCCTAGGCAGGCAGGGGTTAAAGGCACACACAGAAATGTGTCCAGGCCACTGGCCTCCACCTCTTTCTGCAGGCAGCAGTACTTGGAAGAGAGCTCTGCCTCCTTACGTGGTGAACGGGCACATTTCATGCCCGGCTCGCCTTGCCTTGTGGGCTGATTGGTTCAGAAAATGGCCCAGCTGAGATTAGTGTTGGATGCACGCCACTCTTCAGTTATTACTGTAATTGTGCTTTCTCATGGGAGTTTGAATCATGGACCATAACTTCTTGGTTATTAGATTAACTAAGGAAACCTTTGTTGTTCAGCCTAATATACTGACCTGTATGCCCACTTTACTTTTTTTTTTTCCCTTCTTTTTCCTTTAATCCAGACACTTAGAGTGAGAGGAAAGTGGAAAAAAGAGATGGAGGTGGGGCAGAAGTGGAAGGTATACCCACATCCTCTAGCCCTGGCCACAAGCAGAGACCTTTTTCCCCATGCACTACAAAGCCTCCTGCTGGTTGGGAGGGAAGAACACACTGGCTCAGCAGTGAGGACTGAAGGGATTCAGGGACTGTTTGGAATTATCAGAGCTGGTAAACTTGAGCACAGAGACCTGTAGTAGGTAGTTCTTGGCAGAATGTCTGGAGTGAGCCAACTGTACACTAGGGCCTGGCCAGTGTGCTGGGTGCATGCCCCTGCGGGGCAGGACATCCTGGTCCTTGTGAGGATATTTTAAATTTCTGTATTTATATTGTTAAACTGGGAAACAAGAGCTTTTTTTTTCACATCCTCCTTTGAATTGAGAAAAACATAAGAAAATGTGCCTTTGAAATGATGGGAAATATGCTTACAGAGTTGTCCTGAATGGTAAAGCCCCTATTTCCCCAGCACTGGCCACTCGGAGAGGAGAGGCTAAGGACCTGTTACCCCTGGTGCAGACCCCAGGCACAGGTACGAGGACCTCTCAGGCTCACTCCCAGACCTGGGGGAGAAAGGAGCACCCGGAGGCCCAGGGTAGGGAAGGGATTTGGGCAAGAAAACTAGGGTGTCCCCTACCTGAGAACTGGAATATCCAGTCCACCCTTCTGACGGGGCTGCAGCGAAGAGCACTGGGGCAGCCCCTCCTGCTTTCCAGCAAAGGGCTTTCTTTGGAGAGCTAGTGTCCTCGAACCATTGTTCTTATAGTCTCTTTTCTTGCCTTCCATGTCCCATTAGGGACCATTTCTTATTTGTCTCAAATTGGGGACTTGTAAGTACTTGGCAAGTTTTGCAGCCTATTTTTGTATTCCTTCCATTTGGGGAGCAAAGCTCTTTGGTTCCAAAAGCCGTTGAGAAATTGCCAAGAATGGAGAATGTGTGCCTTCCTTCGGAGAACAGACACCTGGGAATTTTCCTTTAGTATTTATGTACAGACAGTTTAATTTCTATATCTACATATATACATTAAAATACTCATTTGATAAATTGCTTGTAAAACATACAAACGTTGTGTGCCCTTGAGGAGTTTCATGGCATGCAGTATTTGGGGAAGGGGCCCATGTGGCAGGGAATGGTGGTGCCTTGGACAGCAGCTGTGGTGGCCTAGCTTGAAGCCATCCCCAAGAATCTGAGAAGCTGACCGGTACCTCAGTGCTAGATCCTTGCTAGTGCGACCTCCCGAGCCCTGTATGCACTGGTTGAAGGCTGGTGTCTATTCTTGGTTAGGTATTTAATCTACAACCCAAAGAGCCAGCCAGAAAAATAAGTCACATAGTAGTCAAGTTCATACAGGACATGAGTAGCCCAGCCTCGGGTACCAAGTTGTATTTTAGATGAAAGTTAGAATGATGTAAGTCCAAGCATGTTTTTCTCAGATGTTGGCTCTGCTTAATGGCCAGGCTTATACCACGAGATGGCCCAGATAAGCCCAGCAGACTGGACGTGCCATGAGGCCTCTTGTGCTCTTGGATGGGAATGAGGAAGTGTGGTTTGAACTGGAAAGAGTAAGATGACCAAAGGTGACACTGAAAGAGGCACTCATTGAGTAGGGCCCAGAGTTTTGCGTGCAAGCCCCGCATCCAGTGTGCCAGGCAGAGATGTACCTCCATGAGCGTAGTGGCTGTGAGATGGCAGCAGCCAGGTCTGTGGGTCTGTGGCTTATCACAGGACACACTGCTAATGGGTTAAACCAGGTGCTGTCTGGGAAAAGCCTGTTTTATAAGGTAATGAATATTTTTCCTTTTCTTTGTATGCTATTGGACTTGTGCTTCTTGTGGCCTATTGTATCTGTTTGATTTATTTTGGCTTTCAAACATGGGGCTATATATTATATTCAGTTCTAACAGGTGAAACCAGATCACTTTTTTTTTTTTTTTGGAGACAAGGATTTGCTATGTAGTTCAGAATGGGCTGGAAGTTACTGTGTAGTTCAGGCTGTCCTTGAACTTATGGTGGTGTTCCTGCCTCAGCCAGATCACTCTCTGATAAAGATAATTGGAGTTAATGATACATAAAATTTGCATATTTTCTTTATGTGTTTTAATTTTTGACTGTAGAGGACCTTTTTGACTCTGATAGGAGAAAAATCACTTCCAGGGCTTGGGTTCATGAAAAAGAATGCCCTAGCCCCACGGCTCACCAGCTGCTTGGGATTTGGTAGTGGCTAGCTGAGCTTTCTATCAGCAGAGTGACAGGCAGCAGTTCAGGTGGACCACACGCCCAGCCCACAGCCCTACACTGTTCTCTGGAAGCGGAAGAGTTGGGCAGACATGCTGGGTGGTACCTTTTGGGCCTTCGTCTGTGCTGCATCTTGTTCCCACAAGGAAGCTCCAGAGTGTTCCCCAGGCTGAGACGTGGTTCCTGGAGGTTTTATCTATTTCAGTCCCATGCCCCCTTCCCTTCTTTCTGGCTCTAGGACATCTGTCCCAAAGCTGCTTTCATGTGGAATGGAGACAGCCTTTCTGGTTGGGTGCTCACGTTCCTGTGCACATTTCTCTCTCTCTCTCTCTCTCTCTCTCTCTCTCTCTCTCTCTCTCTCTGCTGCCTACTTACACTGTCCCTGTGTTGGACTCCATAGCTCCTGGCTTTCTAGTCTGTGTGGACTAAAATCCTCAGGTTGAATTAGTTCTTGTGAGTTCAGACATCACAGCCCAAGTGGGAAAAGGTACTTATGGAAGAGAAGAGAATTCAAGAAGAAAACCTTAACTTTGGAAGTTAGGCTTTACCTACCATTCCCCTTCCCTCACTTTCCGTGCTGTTTACGCAGGGAAGTCAATTGGTTTTAAGCTTGAATTTCTCATGCATCATTTGCAAGGCTGTTGTATGCTGGAGAAGAAAAGCCTGTGGGACAAATGAAGCTCAGCACTACCAGCACATCCTGGCCGAAGCCAGCAGCCTGCCTAGGTCAGGGCCTGATTCCCCTGGTCCAAAATGTGGAGACCCCAGCTTTTTTCTCCCCCTTTTCCTGAGAGCTGGCCTCTCCAGGGTTCGCCTGCAGACTTGAGGAGGCTGTATTCATGTGCAAGAGGAGAGTCTCTGTGGGGCTGTGACACAGAGCCAGCAGGCAGTGGCGGAGCTCAAGCCTTTCTCTGAGTTCAAGTCCCCTTCCGAAGCAAAGCTTCAAGCCAAGGAACTACTGTGTGGCTTGTGGCAGATATAAGCGGGGCGGGGGGGGGGGGTGTCACAGTGAACCATGAAACCCCAGGGCTGACAAGGCTATGTGGACCTTGTGAACATGATGACCAGGCTTGGTTTGGTCTGACTGGATAGAAGTGGCACTCAGGGTGCTACTTGAATTGCTACCCAACCCAACCCAGCTCAACTTGACATTCAGATAGAACCGACTGACCTCAGATTGAATCTGTTTCTGCTGGAGCCTGTGTTCCCTGAGTGCAGCCATTCTGTCTGGAGAGGGGCGGCAATCCCATGCATTCTCAGAGCTGGCCCTGCATTTGCACTTGGTGTTAAGGGAAAGGAGCTTGTTTGTACAGGTCATGTGGTTCTAGAAAGGATAGGCTGCTTTTGAGTCTTGAGTTCATTTGTCTGTAATAGCCATTCTCTCCTGCTTGCAAATCTGACGTCTTCTTTGAAAAGGACTAGTTGTTCGCCAGCTTGGAGCAGTGACATGGAAGAGTTCCTTTTTAGCCCATGGTTTGTCCTTAATTCTGGGTCAAGGGCATGAGGGTCTAGAGGCTGGGCATGAGACCAGGCTGACCCTGACTGACACAGGCACAAGGGCAGGGGCCGAACACTTGCTTCCTCGGTTTTAAAAAATTACCTTTTGGTGCACAGGACACAGGACTTCAAGGGGTTAAAGAGAGTGTTAACTTTGTCTCTGCCCTCCTTTCCCTGAGGTTGGTCCTAGATGCTGCTCCGCAGGGGTCTGGTGGAGCCAAGGGAGGAAGGAGCTGAGAAAGAGCCGTTGTTGACAGGGACTGGCTGGCATCTTCTTGCTGTCCATGGGGTGGGCAGGACGATAGCAAGTCAGGATATCTGAGGGGTTCATGTGCTTGTCTATTTGTGCTGCTTCTGCTGGGGAGGGGCAGTGTGTCTTGTACGCACAGGCAGGCACCTACACGTGTTAATAGTTTCTTTTGGTTACTGTTTTGTACTGTGTTCTCTTCCATGAAAAATGGGGTGATTTACTCAGTGCCTCGAGTTTAAGGTAAAGTGTCTAGGCTCAAGGTTGTTCAGTCACTAAGTATAGAAGACTCCAAGTGTGGCGTCCTTCCCAAGTGACAACCCTAGAACAGACATGCTCTGAAGAGGTAAGAATCAATCAACGTGTTCCTGCAATCCCATCATTTGAATTTAACACATTCCCACCAGACTGAACCACTGGTGGTTCATCCATGCTGTCCCCGGGTGGCTTGTGCTACCCAGTGGGTCCGTCCCTTGCCATCCATTCAGGCAGTCGTGCACATACCACCCGCAGTTCAGAGCTGCCCTCAGTGAGATGGTCCTGCAAAAGGTCTCACCACTCGTTCCCGGCTCCACCCGTACAGCTTTGTCTTCTGTGCAGTCTGCCTAACAGATCGGACCCATGTGAGTGTTGGCTGTGTGAGAATGTGCCACCTCCTCAGTGGGTCACCAGCCTGACGGTCCTGTCAGATGCTATGAGTTTGGGCGAGGGCCAGGAAAGAGTGGTCACCCCTGGGTGTACGCTCCCACCATACATCTGAGAGGCTGCTTTGTTCAGCAGGGTCACAGGGCCAGACTGACTACACCAGAATTGTTTTTAAACAGAAATATGCCAACTTTCCTTTCCCTGGCGGTCCATTGTGCATTGAGTTTTACAGCCACTGCCTTTGGGGGAAGCTGGGAGGTCGTCAAAGGCCTGTGGATTACTTGCTGACAGAATCCTAATTCCTAGTCCTCAAGCACCCATCTGTGCTCTGATCTTTAATGCAAACCCCTTTGTTCCCTGTGGGCCATATTGGTAAGAACTGAAAGGGGCGAATGGCATGAGCATTTTGCTTCTGGTGCACTTCCTGTCTTTGAGGACAGCTGAAGAAGTGATCATCCTGGTGCTAAGTGAGGGCCAACTGTCCTCTCAGGCCAAACTGTAGAAGGTCCCACCTCCTATTGTGAACAAGTGTGAGACCAAACCAAGAAAGTGGCATATACTTGTCATTCAGGCCAGGTGGAATGCAATTCTTTGCCCCCTGTGAATGTTTGAGAAAGATGGCACTTTCCTTTGCTTGTGGACTGTAGTCATGCCAAGGAGGTGGAGGCAGGAGGTGGAGGGTTGGCCTCTTTGGGCTGAGTCTCCAGGCCTCACAAGGTCCCCTGTGGGGATGCTGCTATTTCTAAGATGCAAATTGCACACTTCCTAGATTTTGTATCTGTGGATTTGAATAAGGGAGGGAAAAGGGACAAATGCTTGTACAGTCTGAAATGGACCTTAATGGTACTTCAAATCTTTTGATTGTTCCTAAATAAAAATGTACATACATTCATATCTCCTTACTCATTTTCTAGGGGTTTCAGAAAAGTTTAATGTTTTTATTTGGGGGGGTATGTATTGGTTTACCCTGTGGGCAAACTGCCCATAAACTCCAATTGATGAGCGAGGGAGTCCCTTCCACACTTTTCTGATCACTGAGCTCACTGGAACAGCTTCTGTGTCAAAAGCAGTAAATGACTTGGAAATTGTGCTAAAGACAAAGGTAAATTAAGTCACACCTGGAACTTAGGCATTTGGTGAGGACAATGACAAGGGTTTTTTTTTTTTTCTTCTCCTCCTCCTTTTTTCTCCTTCCTTCTTCCTTCTTTTTTTGAGGCAGGTCTTGCTTTGTACTTCAGGCTGGCCCTGAGCTCACTATGTAGCCCAGGCAAGCCTCAAACTCAGCAATCCTCCTGCCTCTGCCTCCCAGGTGCCGGGATTACAAGCATGAGCCACCACGCCCAGCATTGTGGTATATGGTTACCTGGGATCGAACTCCGGACCTTGCACTCGCTAGGCAGGCGCCCAAACCTGTGCCCAATCCCCAGCCCTCTTCTCCTATTTCTGTAAGAGCTGGCAGCAGATTTGTCATTTGCTAAGGAGGGGTTGGCAATGCATAGGAACCCAGTGGCCTTCTGGAAGATCACAGCTAAGACCACAACTTCTAAGAGTCAAAGCAACTAGTTTATGGTACCCTTAAGGAATGCGGCACAAGAGAAGAGGGAACCCCAAATTAAACATTTGGGGCAGAGATAACATCAGTTACTCTGGTAGCATCTATATATGAGGCCTTGTTCTTGACTTGGCCTTTCCAGAGGCCAACTCAGGACCTGGGAAGCAGTTGTCAATGCTAAAGAGCTGGGTCCTGGGTCCTGTCAATGCTAAAGAGCTGGGAATTAGATGAAACTGGTCTGAAACACTGGGGCCCATCAGCTGAGCCCCATGGTGGGACACTACCTCACTTCGTACATATTTAGTGGGCAGTGGGGGGAGTAGAACTTTCAGGTAGAAAATTCAGGGCTCACATGGACTCCTGGGCCTAAGTTCCCTGGGGATTATCAAGAGATGAACAACCCAGGGAGAAGATGACTGTCAGGGTGAGAGAACTTAACTCGTTCAAGATGTGTAGGTATGACCTTTTTGTTCAGAGCTCGTTTGCTGGGATAACCTCGTAACATTTTGTTTTTCCCTTCAATAGAATCCATTTGGTGAGAGATGATGGGGCGAGTTGAAAGACGAGTTTCTAGCCCCAGGCTCAGCTGTCAGGTGAAGTTCAGGATGTGACTGGTCAGGATGGAGGCCCTTCCCGTTTTTGCGCAGGCCAGGTATTTGTCAATGAGTTTTCTCGACTGAGGCTACAGACTGCTCCTATATTCTCACAGGGCAGCTTTAAGTCCTCTGACCTTGGAGGCAGTGCCTTCTGTGTACCAGTGCACTGGGTGATAGCTGGTGAAAGTCACGTTCTATCACTTCAACTCATGTACTTGTCCCTGGTCTGCCAGTCACCTAGGACCAAGTGTACTTCTCTGCCTAGGATTCTGGTACCACTGACTTCAACCTGCTCTTCTGGTTTCCTCTGTCAGCACACAAAGGTCCCAGGTACTGATATTTTGGGAAGCGCCTGAAGGGATGCTCAAAGACACTGCCAGGACTGAGACTTTGCATCCATGATTCTGCAGATGAACAGCAGTGGAACCCAAGCTGCATGTGGCGACAGAGCTGTGTGCACGGGGTGAGGTAACTGAACACCATGTCAAGATTTCAGTGTCAATCCACCCCTTCCTTGGTCAGTCAACAATGGTCAGATCCATCTGGAGGAAAATTAATGACCCTGACCTCTAAGTTTTCTACTAGGCAGAAAGATCATCTGTGGTGACAGAGGCAATGTGGTAAAGTCCAAGACAGGTAGGCCTTGGGCCCACGAAGGCCTTGGCAAGGCATACCTGTGCCTCACTTGGCCTCGTTCCAGGACACTCGCTCCACAAATGAGGTATGTATTAAGGAAAAAACTAGGTGGTCAACACTGGCAAACCGCAGACATCATATAGCCATGCTAACAGGTCCTACCCGATGTGCTAATTTAAGTCTCTCCTTCACCTGATCATGCTTTGTCCCTAGATCACAAGAATCTGGAGCAGGAAAATGGGGACTCAAGGGCCCAATAAATTCCCACCCACAAGCTCCTCGTGTGTGGGGAAGGACCATCCTCCTATGATGGGGTGTAAAGCTCTAGGAATAAAGTGTCAGGTCTGGAAACTGACACTGTTTGACATGGACCAGGCCAACTAGTTTAGCACATGGCACATACTGTTTTGTATTCAGGAATCGGTTTTTTTCCACACCAGCAGAGACTGGGACAAAAACAGCCTTGGGCAGGAAGGGGTCTGGGTCTTTCTGACTTCTCCAGGAATGAGTTTGGTTGTAAATTATAGACTAGGCAAACGAGTGGTACCTGGCAGCACATCTTTTTTTGAGACAGGGTCTGGCTTTGTAGTTCAGGCTGACCCTGAGCTCACTATGGAGCCCAGGCAAGCCTGGAAGTCAGCAATCCTCCTGCCTCTGCCTCCCGAGTGCTGGGATTACAGGCGTGAGCCACCACGCCCGGCACTGTGGTATGTGGTATTGATGGCTGGTGGGCTTGAGTCTCCATGCCCAGCATTGTATGTGGTTACCGGGGATCGAACTCAGGGCCTTGCACTTGCAAGGCAGGTGCCAGAACCACTGAGCTAAACCTCCGGCCCCTGGCAGCACATCTTAATGCTACTTTTTAAAAATGAGGTTTCTGTACAACCAGGAATGGGGGCTCTGGTTGCTTCCCCTTTACCACCCAAGATGGCTGACCATGAGATCCCAGGCGTGCTCCCAGGCATCTATTTAGCCAGACCATTGGAAGCACAAGGTGGCAGTGAGGAGGATGGCCGCATATGTGATATATCTGCTTGAGTTGAGAAGTGTCCAGAAATGTCACACTAGCTTCTATTGTCCAGTAATCACCAAGATAGGCTTTCTTGAACAGTGCCCCCACAAAGCACACAGGTGAAAAGGAAAAAGGACATGAGGATGATTTATTTGGCAGTCAGATCTTAAGAGGGCAGCAGAACTAGCAAATGGCCAACCCTGAGCCCAAGTGTGGGCAGTGGGTTTACATGTGCTGAATGCTGGCTATGCTATGAGGCACCTTTGCGCCCACTGGCCTGGACCACGGCCTCAACTTCACGAGACGGGGCTGTCTTCCCACCCTTTCCGTCCCTTACACCCTTCTACCAGCTAGATAGAAGCTGCACTGAACTAGCAGCTCTGTTCAGCACCTGACTGCCGGGCTCTCCCTACCCGAAAGGCAGGCAACTCCTCAATCCCTTCTCATACCTATGGGAGAACATACTGAATCTTCATTGCCTTAGAAAAGCTCACTGGGACAGGCACTGCCATGTCTTCTCTTCCCACCCTCCCCAGACAGTGCCTTGACGTGGCACACTGAGCACTCTTGGCACAGCTGGCAGCCATGTTCAAGGCTCTGCTCAGAGGTTTCCCTACGAGGGTGAAGAGCAGGAGGAGTGAATAACTTAGTGAGCTAAGATACCACTGAGAAGAAAAATAATACTGCTATTTTAATCATGATCCCCTGTATCTTTCAGGCTGGGTAGTGTTCCCAGCCATGGGCAATATGCCCTTGTGCTGTGTCCTCCTCGGGCAGGGCTGAGCGCTTCTGCACACAGGCCCACGTCACTCTGCTCTGTCTCTCAGCTCAAACTGCTGAGGCATACACCCTCTCACCCTGCCCAGCTGTGTTTTTAAAGCTACAGGACAATGTAAACTTTGTTTCCCTGGTCCAGCAAGGCTCCTCCTCTTCCTCCACTCTCAGGAATGTGAATGGCTCCTTGAAGCCTCCTATGCTGCCAGCTGAGGCAACCTCTCTCCAAGGGGCTTTAGCTCTGCTCTTGGCCCCACAAGATGGAAAGACCCATCTCCAGAAGTCAGGGCCAGATGTGTGTGCTTAATGCGAGACACAGTACAGTTTTTGCCTTCACCCGGAGTTGGGCCTGGAGGCCCGAAACGTACATCTCATTAATGGCTTGGTTTTGTTTAGCGTTCACCGCTGGAATCCAGACTCCAGGCTGCGAGACCAGGAAGGCTGCCACAGTCGGCACCTTCTGAAGAACTCAGTTCACGGCATTCCACGAGGCGTGCAGCACCTGCTGCTCTCCACGGAGGCTGGGCACAACTAGAGGCGGTTGTCTCCATTGACTCGAGTCCTTCTTGGGGTCCTGAGTGGAAGGGAACAGTGTCCTGACTGGCAGCAAGGATTTGTAGTCAAATGGAACAGGCCAAAGCCACACAATTAAAGCTTTTCCTACCCAGGAGAAAAAGACACTGGAGAAGCAGGACCTAATATCACACATCTAGGCTTCCTTGCTCCCGCACCCCTCTTCCAAGCTGTACCCTGGCCACCTTCCCTTCTACTTTCCTCACCTTCGTTCTCGACTCTCAAAATGGTCTGCGAGATGCTCCTGGGAAATGCGGAAATCCTCGAATGGCTGCTGGTATCGGGCTTCAAAGGAGCCTTCCCGAGCCCGGCTATGAAAGAGCTGGCTAGAGCCGTCGGAGCCCCGCTCGCGCAGGGATGCGCCACCAAAGGGACTGAGGTCTCCGTTCTCCTGCTCACCAGGGCCCAGAGTGCAGAGGTCAGGGATCTTCTGCACTTTGGGAGGTGCTGCCCTGCTCTCCACCCGCCCTCCACCTTACCTTGGCGGGGAAGATGTCAATCTTGATCAGCAGTGAGGCCAGCTCCAGGTCTTCACTGTAGTTGTTCTTCAGAGGCACCGCTCTGTACCCTAGAAGGAGGTGAGCTTGGGCTCTCAACCCAGGAGGGCTGTAGCCAGGGGCCACCCTACCTGACAGCAAGCCTGGAAGACCCTGTGTCCGGCAAGAGTCCTCACCTGTCTTCAGGCCTTTTACTGGGAAAGTGGCCTGAGCCAAGAAGTTCTGGTCACTAAACATGTCTTCCTCATACACCACAAAGCGGAGGAAGGCAAACTCAGGGTTACTGATTTGGAAGTGGAAGGGTTTGGCTGGCCACACAGGGTTCAGTCCATTGTCCACTGTGAAAGCAGAGGCAAAAGAGTTCAAAACACCAGTAAGAGGATGGGGTGACTGAGGAGAGGATCTGACACTGCCAGGCGGATGAGAATGGTGCGAGGCATAGCTCACTTACCCACAAACTCTGTCTTCTGCTTAGTGTTGTCATACTCTGCTCCAGCTACCTCAATTTCCACAAAAGGACACACAATGCCGCGGCCGTTCTTTGGCAGATGCCGGGCCCCCAGCACCTGTAAGGCAGGCAAAGATGAGGCACGAGTTATCTTGCTGCTCCTAACATTACCAAGGCTGAGGCTCAGTCAACAATTGTAATATGGAGGCAGGGCGCCCTCTGCTGGGCCCGAAGAGGTCTGGGACTACTGCTGTGAAGAATTGGAGCTTTAGGGCCAGAGATTTAGCTCAGTGGTTCGCGCGCCTGCCTATCAAGCACAAGGTCCTGGCTCAATCCACTAACCACATACAACAATGCTGGGCATAGTGGCTCATGCCTGTCATCCCAACACTTGGGAGGCAGAGGCAGGAGGATTGCTGAGTTCGAGGCTTGCCTTGGCTACATAGTGAGCTCAGGGCCAACCTGAACTACAATGTGAGAAGCTGTCTTAAAAAAGAAAAAAGAATTTGAGCTTTAGCCAAAATGTTTATGTGAATTTTGCCATCTTTCATGTTAAATTCATGTTTCAATATGGACAACTTTTAAATTTCTTCTTGGGGAAAAAACTTCCCAGAAGGAGCAGTTATACTTATTTCTGGCTCTGCACTCACATCTTTGTGGATGTGCCCAGTTCACCTACTGCTACCTTTTCTCCATGCTCCTTCAAGTCTGCTTGTATCCCCCTTCTCCACCAAACGAAGCTGGCCCTGTCACAGCTTTTCACTGCTGGAGAGCTCAAGGGTTTCTGCAACGGAGGGAAAACTCTAGGGGCCTGAAGGCTGCGGGTCACTTGTGAGCAAGCCCAGTTCTAGCTTGTCCCTGCAGACCTGCACTTGTTTTACCACCACTCCTAGCTTCCTGCCTGTCTTCTGCTACCCTAACCAGCCTTCTCCTTTCGGGCAGTGGTTTTCTAAAGCTTGGCCTTACCAGACAGACAGCCTGTCTCCATGGTGCTGAGAAGTGGCTATAGCCCAGGGGCTTCTACCCTGTCTTTGTGACCCCGGCCCATTCAGCTGACTGTCCACCTCAGTGAACAGTGTCTTCCTCAAGCTCAAGAAAGTGCAGTTCTGGTGCCCCTGACCCCATTCAAGACTCAGACAATAATGCTGCTCTCACTGCTAGCTCTGTGCCCTTTCCCATTTATGCTGACCAGCCCCCAAGCTCTGACTCCTGGAACAATCTCTAGTCTTGGCAAGTTCAGCAGAAGCATTTCCAAGCAGATTACCTTTCCCATCCTGAGGGCCACAGATGAGCACCACCTACCTCAATGCAGATGGCGCATGGCTCCAGCCCACGGAGGCTGCTCTTGTCGAAAGGGTCAAAGGCCTCATCTCGCATAGTGCTTGGCTGCAGCACATAGCCACAGTGCCCGCCCGCCATGAAGAGAGCCTGATTCATCTGCATAGGCTTGTCTGCAACAGCCAGGTTACACAGTCCAGGTCAGCTGCTCCAGGCTTTGCTCCCCTCCCCGCCCTGCCCACAGGGGACTTCCTCACCTGGGGTCTGGAAGTTGAGGGCCACAAGCTGACTGCCACAGATCCACATGGGCAAAGGATCATAATTGGAAGAGTCCAGCCGCTGGCCCTTGGGGTAGATGCGGGAGAGCTGCAGCCGATTGTACTGGAGGAACTTCTTGCCTTTGGCCTTGTTCACGTATTTCTCAGCCTTGGTTTCCGGGAAGGATGACATGTCCCGGTAACAGGCGCGTTCTGTGCCAATTTCTGGGCCAAACAGAGGAATTTTATAGAGCCTGCTCCCCAGGCAGTGGTGGAGGAAACCAGAACCCTCCTCTGAACCAGCCGGGGGGACTTCCTGTACCACCAGGTCGCCCCTCCATTTCCCCAGCAACCGTCCCAGCACAGCCCTTACTCTCTTCATCAAAGGGAACAGGCCGACAGTAGACAACGAGCTCAGAGAGTTCCAGTGCGATCTTCTTCCTCCGTTCCATCATCTTGCCCTCAGTGAGCTGGGGATACACAAAAGGCCCTGTAGCCCCAGGCCAGAGCCCTGCCCAGAAGGAAGCCCCAGCCGGCCTGTGTGCGCTCCCATTGCAGGTGTTCTGGGACCTGCCTCAACCTCTCCTGCACCTTTCAGATCTGGCCACGGTTAATTCCTCTGTCTTTAGCCTTAGCCCACAATTACTATTCTCTGTCCCTAACCTTCTTAGGGTGAATCTTCACCATCACCCATGTCCCAAATGACTTCTTGGGGAAGCAGAGGTTGACCAGGTCCCAGTGCCACCCCGCCTCATCACTGGCTAAAACACCGTCTCCTAGTTACCTGACACTGTTCTGGGCACTTGGCTCAGTTCTATCCGTGCCTAAGGACAATTCCTAGCACCTTGTTCTCCAGCTACACCATGAGCACCTCTGAACACCCAATCTCAGCCACGCCCACTCTTGCCGCTTCCTCTCTTGTGGGGCTCTATCTGTTCCCATCTTTCTTCTCTCGGTGGCACCTCCATTGAGACCGTTCCCTTTCCAGCCAAACCAGAATCTATCCCTTCAGCCTCTTGCTTTTTCAGTAACTTACCTTCCCGTGGCATATCCCTGACAAAATCCTCAGCACCCCAACCCTTCTCTGCTTTTGTGACTCGTTTCCAAAGCTGCCACAGATGTGCCCATCAAATGCCCTGGCTATCAGCCTCCAAGCATGCGTCCTTTACTCGAGAACACTTCTCTCTCCCTCCAGGCTCATGCGAAAGGCCTCCCTCCCCAGAAGGGGCCAGCTTTCCAACTAAGCTCAGGCTCCTGCACCACCTACCAAGCCCCAGTCCCCCTCCTCTCACCCAAAACCAGTTGTTCCTGGCTCTGTGCCAGCCAACCCAGCCAGACCATGGCATCATCCTGAGAAGTGTACCTAACAGGCACTTTTTAGTTCTTATCACACCTGGCTGCCTGTGCTTCTCTAGCCCCCAACACATCAGAACCCTACTGCTCCCCTGGACCTCTAGCCGAACCCTACTGCTCTCCTGGCCTCTAGCCGCTGCCTGCCCTTCCTGGGCTCATTTCTCACACACGTCTCTCAGGAATCCACACCACATCCTCTCTACTCCATGGACCTCATTCCTCCTATGTCCCTAAGCTGAGCCCAGGACATCTCTCAGCTCCTGCCTGTGTATCCACCTGCTCACTAAGCAGACTCACTCAGATGACCCGTGGTAACCCAGATCCAGCATCCCTAGCCCACGCTATTGCTGTGTATGTCTATTTCTTCTAGGTCTCTGAGGCCAGGGCCATGGCATGGCCGGCACAGATAACTGCCCATCCTTTGCTCTGCGGGGGCTGGTACTGAAAGCTGGTGGCCTTAGCTACCAGACAGGCCCACATGCTGCACACCTAGACCCCCACCAGCACCTTCCAGGTTCTCACCCTGGCATCTGCAGTCTGGGCTACTTCCCGGATCTTCTTCACCCAGTCCTGCAGTTCCTCCTGTGAGTCAGCTGCAACGTCCAAGGACCAGTGGGGCATAGATGCCAAGCTGATGGAGAAGACGAAGAGCCGGCTGTTCTTCCCCTCGGGACGGATAGCTGGCAGGTGAGAGAAGACAAAAGCTGACTCTACCCCTGGACAATGACTCAGATGAGTTCCTACTTCCTCCTCACCACACACCACAGGCGGCGAAGACTGTGTACAGGTCCATTTTATAGAGGAGTAAGCTGCCACTCAGACCTAAGTCACTACCAGTCATGGGGAGCTGGTGTTCCACCCCTGCTCCAGCTGACTCATGCTTCTTCCTCAGGCTCTACCACCCCCCAAGCCTGTCCACATACCTGTGGCCCAACCTATTAGGGTTGTGGCTGTCAGCCAGCTATCAACAACTTTACTCTCTCATTTTGACTGACTCCAGTGCCCAGCATAGGATGAGCATGCGGGGGTCCAGGATGGGGGTGACAGAAGGAGCCTAGCATGTCAAGGGCATCCAGAGTAGGGGTAGAGTTGGGAGTGAGGGCAGATTTTGGGGGTTCAGCCATTGGCTTCTTCCCAGGAGCAAGAAGTGCCACAAAAGGAGCTTGATCCTAAGGGCCAGTGGGCAAGAGAAAGGGATAGGGGCTCACCAATCTGACAGGCTGGTACATCCAAGACCCCCCGAAGCAAGTCCCCCAAGGGGCTGTTCTCATCCAGGTGCTGTGGGAAGCAAAGTTCATAGAAGAGTCAGCACAGCTGGTGAGCACATGTGAAAAGTTTTGTGCATGTGACACCGTATCTTTTTTTTTTTTTTTTTGGGAGACAGGGTCTCGCTTTGTAATTCAGGCTGGCCCTGAGCTCACTATGGTGCCCAGGCAAGCCGCCGCGAACTCAGCAATCCTCCTGTCTCTGCCTCCTGAGTGCTGGGATTACAGGCGTGAGCCACCACATCCGGTCCGGCATTGTAGTATGCAGTGCTGATTGTTGGTGGGCGTGAGTCTCCACGCCCAGCATTATATGTGGTTACCGGGGATCAAACTCAGGTCCTTGCACTTGCGAGGCAGGCGCTGGAACCACTGAGCTAACCCTCCGGCCCGTGACACTGTATCTTATCAGTGTACCTGCAGCTAGCCAAGGGTTGCATGGGTCTACTGGAGACCACAAGCAAACAAGCAGCATGCCACTAGCTCAGTGGGCAAGTGTTTATGCACACAAGCAGGCCTGCAACGTAGGCTGGTACGTGTGGAGGAGAACCTAGGCACAGGGAAGTCCTACACCTCTGGACTCACCTCTCTCTCAGGCTCCAGGGCTGCTGGGTTGACCATCTCTTCCACATAGTTTGATGGGAACCACAGCTGCTTCTTCCCACCATAGTCCCCTCGCCACCTATGGGAGCCACAGGTGGTAACCTCAGTAGCCACTCCAAATTCCCATGGGGAGGGTCCCCCTTAGCTGGGGCTCCCACACTTCCACCAGGCCAGTGCTGGCCCTGCTAAATGCATGCAGGGCACAGATCCTCCACGAAGTTTATAGTTGAAGCTCTCTTAGTACCAGTACTACTGGGGTCCTAGACTCCTCACCCACCATACTACAGGCTCTCTGGCCCCAGGGACCAGGCTCACCAGCCTCCCTCTTGCTTTTCCACATTCTGGATGATGGCACTCTTGGTGAAGGTCAGCTCATCCTCTCTCTGCGCCTTGTAGTCAAAGAGAGCCTTGACCGCACACTGCAGAGGTGAGACATGGAGTTAGGCACATGGTCCTCCCTGCACTCCTGAGGGCCTCACACCTGTACAAACCACAGGGAGGGACCTCAGCCGATAAGTCTCACTACTGCCCTGCAGGCAGCATGAGGACAGATAAGACAGGGAGGAGGCCGCCTCTGCATACAGACTTCTGGCATCCTAGGTAGAACCATGCAAGCGCAACCCTGGCTACAAAGTGAACCTCCAGCCTGTTCCCAGGAGTCAGGCTGGGAAGGGAGTGCTTGCAGCAGCCCTGCACCTCCTTCCCAGGACCCCTCACTCCTCTTTCAAGGCCCCATGGCTGCTGAGGAGAGTGGATGAGGGGCTGAGCACTGTTTCCTGTAACTTAGGTAGAAGCAGAAGACACACTCCAACAAGTCTCTAAGAGGGAGATCTAATCAGCGGGATTCCCCCCTCTGCCCTGCACCACGCACAGAAGAAACAGGGGTCACAAACCCTGGATCACTTGTCTGCATCACTGCTGACCCAAGGGACAAGGGCGAGGGAACAGCTGAGCCCCGAGAGAACTGTGTGGTTGTTCACATCTTTCTCAACCTCCTGGGCTTCAGAAAACCACAACCACTACTTCTCCACATAGACCACAGATGAGCCCAAAACACAGAAGTACATGCCCCATGGAGCTGGGGCTCCACCCCATCCCAGCTTCCTGTGCGGAGGTTGATCTGTACCTTGAAAGTTGGCATAGGGTTTGCCTCCACATAGAAGCCAGGGTTGCGTCCCTCATACAGGGCTCCATAGTCAGGCTCCTGCAAACAGGACAGACGGGACTTACTTATGACTCAGTGTTGAGATGAAGAGTCTCTGGACTCACTAGACTAGACCCTAAGACTTGCTGTCACACACATGCAGGTTGCCAGTGACTATCACGTTCCAGTGCTCTCCTGACTGTCCTCCACACAGCCCTGGACCCTCCCAGCCTCCTCACAGCTGTGCCAATCTTCTCCAATGCCTCCTCGTTAATGGGGTAACGCAGCTTCATTTTTCGGTAGAGCGGGTGCTTCTCATAGTAGCTAATGAGGTCAACGAGGCTGTCGAACTCAGAGTTCCCCAACATCACAGTCTGGCCCTCCTGCTGGACACGGCAATGCTTGATCTTGCCCTCAGCCCTTCACAAGAGCAGAATAGTCACTCTTGGGATCAGAGAGCCTGATGAGGCCCTACACCCCCCCACCTCCTTGGGACTGAACTCTCACCGGAAAGAGATGGCGTATGAGTTGGGCTCATTCCGTTTCCGTACCAGGAAGGCCCCATCTCGGGGGACACGCATCAGCATGTGTTCGGCCTGTGCTCTGGTCAGGCTTGCATGGTACCACCTGAGGACGAGCTTAGTGAGGCCCCAGCTACCACCACCCAAGACCCTGACTGCCATCCTCTCGCTTACTCTTTGCTCTCGTGGGCGTTGGTCTGCGGGACAGGCTCAGAGAGGCGCATTTCAAACTCATTGCAGCGCAGGGGCACTTGCTGATAATGTGTGATAAGATCATAGAGAGAGTCAAAGACGAGGTTGTCTGTCAGGAAGAACTTGGGGGTCCCGGCATCCTGCCGGGAGTGGATCCGGCAGTGCTGGACCTTCCCGTTTCGCCTGGAGGAAGAGGGAGGATAGAGGGGATGATGAGAAACAGTCTGGGGCCTGTTTCACCCCAGCGAGGCATCAAGTGTCTCCAGGAAAGGCCAGTCTCCTAAGGACAGTCCAGCAGGCCTTCAAGCAGGCTGAACATGTGAGCGTGCACATGCATGTGTGGCACAGAAATTATGTTCCATGTAAAAAGCCTGGAACAAAAGGTCCATGATGTTAATTGTGGTTTAGCCCGGTGGTGTGTAAGTACACAGCGGAGTACATGCAACACCCTGGGAGTGGTTACCAGAATGACAGCGTGTAGTCTCCCACGAAGGTCTCACTCTCTCGCACTAGGAAGGAGCCGTCCGGAGCACCGGTCTCGATGCAGTACTCTGTGAGCAGGCGCTCAGCAATGTGCCGTCCATCGCGTCCTGCCCCGAGCTTCCCGTGGAACCACTTCTCACTGGAGTGCAACTCTGTGCTGCCACTGACCTGTTATGAAGGACAACAGCACAGACACCAAGGGACTCTGTCTCCATCCCCGGCCCGGCCCAGCCCTGACCTGACTCACCTCCTTGGTCTCCTCCTCATCCTCATTGCCCTGATCACTGCTAGTTTCCTCAGAGTAGTAGATTTTGCTGCTGGTTAGAACAAAGTAGTGGGGATACCATTCCTGGAACAGACCGAAGGCGGCCGTGAACCCGAGGCCCTCATCACCTGTCCCCTCACTCAGCCCAGCCCAGCCTGGGCCTCACGTGGTTAATGGGGTCCTCCAGATAAAGGATGCCATTCTTGATAGAGTTGCTGATGTCATTCTCAGAGTACATCACAGACGTGGGCACCTCCTCGTAGGCACTGCCCTCTGCCAGCTTCTTGTGCTGTTACAGGTTAGTGTGCCAGGTTGTGGCAATGCTTGCTACAGTCCTAGACCCACTCCACAGCCAGTACTAGACCTGCCAGCACTAGACCTGGAGCAGAAGCCCTGGCCTGGGAAAGGTGCTGGGAAGTAGGTTCCTCCCACCACACTCCACCCCACCTTGATCAGGATCTTCCTCTTAAGCTGATTGGGTGACGGGAGCCCATCAGCGGCAATGTCCACAGGCTTGGTGAGGAGCGTGTCCCCGAGCACCTTCTTGAAGTACTGGGCCATGTTCCTCTGCTGGGCAATGCTGCAATGGTCCTCAATGGACAAGATGACTGGGTACCTGTGGGAGAGGGGGTGAGTGCAGCGACAGAGACCCTGTGATTCTAGGCTCCGTCCAGACAGTCCCTCACAGAGCGAGGAGACCGGGAGCCAGTGGCCTCGAGGCACCTTGTGCCGAGCAGCTCTCTCAGAGGCAGCTCTAGCTGCTGTTCACAGCATGAGGCTACAAGGCAGTAGGAAGCAAGGGTTAGCAAGGACTGCAGGATGAAGCCTCAGAGTTGGCCCAGTTCTGGAGAGTGCTGAGCAGTGTAAGAGATTCCACACCTGAAAGGTCAGAAGAGATGAGAAGCAGCCCCCAAATGTAGCTACTAGGAATCTGCGAAGTTGAGAGGCCAGTGATGGTGAACAGGAGCTAAGGAACTGGGTAACAAGGAACACAGACAGCTCTCTGAACTGTGACGGAGAAGGAGATGGTAGGACATTGCCCTGAAGAGACCAAAGTTAAGGAGACGGTTTCGGAGCATGAGATGAGCTTGAGTGTATTCCATGGACTAAAGAGAAAGGCCCACAAACAGAGGGGCGAGTACGCAGGAAGCAGGACTTCAGAGACAATGGCTCAGCAAGCAGCAGGGAGCAGGTGAGACCAAGAGGAGGGACAGGAGGAAGGCAGGGGAAGTGAAGGCAGAGCACATGAGGGACAGAGCTGGAGCCCAGATTACTCTCGTCTTCCACCCCTACTCACTCTGAGGCTACAAAGGCGTGCTCTTTGATGGTGTGAAGGACATCTGAGAACTTGATCTTGGTGGTAAGGGTGTGTCCATGATAAATGACTGGCATCCCATCTGGTCCATCCCAGCAGTCCACTGAGAAGCAACATCATTTCGGTTAAGTGGGCAAACCTTCCATTTTCCCACCCCAGCCCTGGCCCCCACGCACACTCGATGCAGCGACACCCCATCCGCAGGCAGCGAGCGTAGGCTTCCAGGGAAGATTCACTGGAGAACTGGTCCCCGGTTAGGTAGCTGGATAGGCAAGGAGAGGCAACACATGGCCTGTTGGTCCCTCCTCCCTCCCAGGAAGGGGCTGAGGGGCTGGGAAGACACACTCACGTGTTGTGTGAGGAAGAGATCCAATAGTGGGAAAGAGGGTTATTCATGGTGTCTGGGCACACTGCATCCAACTGCGAGTTCCAAACACTGTTCTCCTTGGAGAACAGAAAGGTGACGAACTGTCCAGGAACAAATGTGGAAGGACAAGACAGTAAGTCCTGGCTGCAGCCCAGGATGGGGGACTGGAGTAGAAAAAAACTGTTCAGTCTCCACTGGGCTTGGCAAGGTGGACAAGAGGTTGGAACCCAGGCCAAGTGGGATCTGGTCAGTCCATATACTGTCTTGAACAGAATAAAAGGTGGGGCTCACCTCATCCAGGAAGAAATATGGCTCCTCGATCTCTCTCAAGGGGTCTCGAAGGAAGCTGAGCATGAACTCTTGCACCTGGAGCCGGTCAACAGCCCACAGCTCCTGATGCGTGAGGAGGGAGGTATGGGCAAGGCCTCCAGTCAGTGATGCCCCCCTTCTCAGCCTGATGCCCAGCCCAGCCCAGCCCAGCCCAGCCCAGCCATACCCCCTGGTACTCAAGGAGAAACTGCTGGAACTCAGGAAGAGACATTCGGCAGAGGTCTGGCCGCTCCCCAGACCTGCTGGGGGAAAAGGTAAACACCTGGTAGCCAGCTGGTTAGCAGGGTTGACAGACAAAAGGGGCCCTTCAAAAGCAGAACCCAGCTCCTGGCCAGCACAGCTGCTCCAAATGGTCTAGCATGGCTCACCCCTCCCACTGTCTGACCTAGAGCAGGAGCCGCCCAAAACAACCCCATCTCCCTGCTTCAAACCAAACCTCAAGGTACTGGTGTCCAAGAAGGGGAGGTCCATCTGCAGGAAACAGAACCTGGTCAGGCCAAGAGCCCTGAGAGGCCATGCAGGAAAGGGGCTCTCAGGAAGAGAGGCTAGGGCAGCAGATGAGGGCATGCCTGGGGAAGGGAGCAGGAACCATAGCACCCCAAAGCTCCCAGGCAGAGGGTGGCTAGGCTGAGGCAAACAGGGCTGGGGATGGGTTGGAGGAGCCGGGGCAAGGACAGGGGAGGGCAGGTGGCTCATGCACCGTCTTCTGGGCGCTGTACATGAGGCTGCGGTAGAGCTGAGCAAACTGCCCGTAGGTTATGTCCCCACTACGCTGCTCCAGGTCCTGCACAGTATGATACAAAACTGCCTGTCAGGCCCTAGCTCAGAGGCTTCTGGCTTTCCCTCCGACAGACACCCTGAGAGGCTCTTACCGTTAGTCGCTCTCGGAGGAAGCGCATGTTGGGGACCCGGTAGTTGACCTGAGATAACATGTTCTTCAGGTCTTTGGCTGATATACTGAGAAAACAGAGATATCCCCGATGGCCTCATTTAACTTATGATCTCTGACCTGTCAGCTGAGACCACCTCGGGCTGGATAGGGGTAAACAACCCTATGTTGGGATCCTGGAGTCCTAAAGAAAAAACTGGATCAGAAACATGGTGTAGTTGGGAGAGGTGACTCACACCTGTAATCTTAGCATTTGGGAGACAGAGGCAGGATGATTGTTGTGAGTTTGAAATTAGCCTGGGCTACATAGTGAGCTCAGGGCCAGCCTGAACTACAATGTGAGACCCTGTCTCCTCCTTTGAGTTTCTCCTTAACAACTAGACCTTTCAAGGGGTTAATAGTAAATTCTTAGTTATTCATGTGTAAAGTAGGCATGTATAATGTTTACATCATAAGAGTGAAGATTAGCCAGGTGTGGTGGCTCATGTCTGTAATCCCAGCACCTGGAGGCAGACGCAGTAAGATTGCAGAGTTCGAGGCTTGCCTGGGCAACATAGCTCAGGGCCAGCCTGAACTACGACGTGAGACCCTGTCTCAAAAAACTGAAAAAAAAAAAAAAAATCCATGGTGTGATCAAGCAAAGTCCCTTCCTTTCTCTGGGTCTTAGTTCCCTTATCTGAGCAAAGAAAACTATCATTCTGACAAGAAGTAACCAGGCTCAATAGACCAGAGGTCAGACCTGGAGGAAGGAAAAGTAACTTCCAGTGCCACTCCACAAGCTATGCTCCAGCCTGCCCCTCCGGCTCTCCTTGGCCTAGCCAGGACAGAAGGCAGTGCTTGCTCACAACTGCTTGGCACTGGCTTCCCATCTGCCAGCCACTGGAAAGCTCAGGGCCTGCAGTCCTGAGGGTCAGGGGGCACCACAGTGCAAGGGTCTGGTGAGGACAGGCAGGCGTGCACAGCCCAATACCACTGCTCAAGATTAAGCACTCTCCTGGGGCCAGACAGGGTACAGACTCCAGGAAAGACAGCTGGGCAGACAGCAAGTGTGCTTGCCCTTTAGGACTGTCCCAACAGGAGACAGGACTGGGTTGTGGATCTGACAACGGGATGGACAAGATGGAGAAGGGGAGCTCTTTCTCCTGGAAGGTGGTGTCAGCAGGGCGGAGGGCACAGCGGCAAGCCCTGAATTCCGGAGGGGTTCTGCACTACATGAAGAGGTCAAATGCTGAATGAGTGCTGTCTGCACAGGGATCATCTCACCTACCCAAGGGGGTAGGTGCTGTCCATTCCCACAGCATCTGGTCACTACCTTTTCCCTCTGTATTTCTTTTTGTTTGTTTGTTTTTTTGAGCCAGGGTCTCGCTTTGTAGTTCAGGCTGGCTCTGAGCTCACTATTGTAGCCCAGGCAAGCCTCGAACTCAGCAATCCTCCTGTCTCTGCCTCCCAAGTGCTGGGATTACAGGCATCAGTCACCATGCCTGGCACTGTGGTATGTGGTACTGATTGCTGGTGGGCGTGAGTCACCACACTTAGCATTGTATGTGGTTACCAGCGATCGAACTCAGGACCTTGCACTTTCAAGGCAGGTGCCGGAACCACTGAGCTAAATCTCCGTCCCCATCCCTCTGTATTCTTTTCCATGGGCCACAAACAGGCCCTTCCTTCTACGTTGTGCTGCCTATCTCATCAGTTGCTACCCCGTCCTGCTGCTCACTGGGCAAAGTCACTCACGATCCCTTTATAGCTCTGATGTTCTTCCCACCTAAAACGGTCAACTTACAAACCTCATTCCCTTCTCTCTAGGGTTTCTTTTTACCCTTGGCACCAACTCTCACTGTAGGAGTAGTCTGGGGTCAACACTGGGCCTCTCCCTTTTCTCCTAATACTTGCCCAGTGCCAAGGCTCTCCATATCACATATCTAATCCCACATTATTATCTCCAGTGCCAACTTCTCCCTGAACTCATTCCACTCACCCACCAACTCCACAACTCTACCTGAAGATCTGATCTGACCATGAAAGCTACACCCACAATGAGCCTCTGAGCTCCCCACAATGTGCTCCTCCCATACTTTTCTCATCTCAGTCAATGGTGACTCCACTTTCCAGGTGCTCAAACTAAAAAGCATAGATTCTCAAATCTTCTTCTCTTACACCTTGAAATCAATGTGTTAGTAAAACGCAGTATAGCCCAAATCCAGCCACTTCCTGCCATTGCCATTCAGATCTGAGCTCTTTCACCTGTGTGGCGAAGTAGCTCCTAACAGCAGTTCCATGACAACAACCAACACGATCCCAAGCAGACTCTACAGCAGGGCACAGTACTCCTCTCCCTAGAATGTCCCATGGTTTCCTGATTCTTGGGATGATCGGAGGGTCGTCACCACAGTTCATACCACACTCTCCCATCTGGTCTCTGCTCCCCTCTCTCTCTTGGCATTCAACTGCCAACCAAGCCTAAAAGTCATTCACTTGAAGGTATTCCCTCACATACTACCAGTTGGCCAGACCCTCAGAGCCAATTCTGCAAGTCTGCAGTCTGCCAGGGGCAAAGTATATGGGATAGTCTTATTAGCTTCTCTTGTCAGCTTGTGCCAACGCCTTTCCTACAGCAAGCTACCTGTGCCAGAACCCCCTATCCCACCTAAGCCAGGTTGGTTCCCTGGCTCTCCAGGCAGCTGCTCAAGGGAGAGACACTGTTCTGGCTGCCTGTACCCATCTGCGAGGTATAAGCTACAGCTCAGCACCTACCGATCCTCACGATTCCGATCCACAGAATAGAACTGCTTCCGGAGCCACCTAAAAAGAGAGAAGCCTGAGGTGAAGGCCATTTCTCAGGTAAAGTAAGCCCTGGGGAGGAGAGAAGCAGATGGTTTTCAGGCACACAAAGATCTGACATGAGGCTAGAGATTTACCTCAGTGGCACTGTCCCCGCCTGGCAAGTGCAAGGTCCTGAGTTTGATCCCCAGTTTGGGGTGGTGATGGGGGTGGGGGGTGTCCAAAGTGTGTGTGTCCCTGATCCCCTGGCCCCCAAGGCCTCTAGTCCTAACCACATGAAGGCAGTCGTGTGTACCTCTCAATCTGAAGGGGTGTGGCTGCCTGCATTGTGTCCTCCATCAGCCAAGTTAAACCCTTAATCCACATGTTCACTTCATCCTCAGATGTAGCTGTAAGCAAGGATAAGAGTTAAACTGAGGACACATCTCCTGTTGAGCCACAGGCTGGCAGGGCCACGAGCAGGGCCCCTTATTTACCCCCTAGCTCTTTGGGCCAAACTCCCACCTTGCAGGCTCAGAGTCTTTAGGCGGAATTCCATCCCATAAAGGATGACAAAGCAGTGTGACTGATCCGGCCTGAAAGCAGGGTCTTCTTGATAGCGATCAAAGTCCCTCGAGGTCTTCCCTGGACGGATCTCCTTGATTTCACGAATATCAACTAGGAAGGTAGTAAGGAAAGAACTACTGTCAGGACGGAGTTTTCCAGAGTGAGCACTAAAAGGACAGCCTGATTTTCTCAGTTGTCCCCACATTCTTTCAGGAAGAGACCACAAAGAAAGACACTCTTTTCCCTTCCACTCAGGCATCCCAAGTGATAAAACAAAGCTAGGCTGATCTAAGGAGAGACCTTTACCAAGGACTAGGAGGTGAGATAGGGATATATGGGGAATGGGGACGATGTGGTAACCATTTCCCATCTTTGTTCCTTTGTCGAGAACATGGCCTAGAGGCTTTGACCTAGGAAAGGAGGTTTGGACAAAGCACACAGATCCAACTGTAAGTCCCAGGAGCCCCTAGGGCTAAGAAAGTTCAGATGGGCCTCAGGATCCTTGAGAAGACACAGGTTCAGGTCCAGAGAACTGGCATACGCCCGAAATGTCCCATATACTAAAGAGATCTATACATGAGTCTCAGTATGAGACCTAAGGCAGCACTGTCCAGAACAGCCGTCCTAAGCTACCCCACTGTTTGGCCTACGACAGCGTCCTTATTGTAGCTATCAAGGGCCTTGCTTCCCTTGCCCCTGCACAGCACAGTCTCAGGAGCTCACAGGTCTGAATGGCAAACAACCTGCCTTGGCCACTAACCGGATCGATAGTGTGGAGCAACTTGAGCTTAATGACTCATTAACTTCTCACAGTCTTAGTTTTATTATCTACAAAGCAAGGGCTTGACTGAGTTTTTCTAGGGGGCAGGAAGCAGGAATAAAAAAAAAAAAAACATGCAACAGGCTCTCAGGGGAAACTGCTTGACTAGAATCGTAGGTCCCGCTCATGTTAGCTGTACTCTCAGCAGAGGGATAACTGTTCTGTCCCCCATTTCACTTGTGCACAAGTAACAAACAAGAGCAGCAGGAGGATCTTTGTGGGACCAAAAGTGCTATCTTTTTTTTTTGAGACAGGGTCTCACTTTGTAGTTCAGGCTGAGCCTGAGCTCACTATGTATGTAGCCCAGGCAAGCCTCGAACTCAGCAATCCTCCTGCCTCTGCCTCCCGAGTGCTGGGATTACAGGCTTGAGCCACCAAGCCCGGCATCTGTGGTATGAGGTACTTGATTGCCAGTGGGTGTACTATGCCCAGTATTGTTGTATGTGGTTACCGGGGATTGAACTAGGGACCTTGTGTTTGCGAGGCAGGCGCTGGAACCACTGAGCCAGATCTCCGGCCCCAAAAGTGCTATCTTAAAGTGCCAGTACTGTATGTGGGGCACAGAGCGAGCTGTGTTCTCTGACCAGTTGGCTCCAATGCAGAGGCTGGGATCTAACACTCTCCAGCAAGGGGGGGGCCCTGGCTTTAAACTCACACCATCTTCCGGGGCTGGCCGGGACGTGAACACAGAGCAGGAGCGCCAGTCCAGGATGACAGTTTTAGGGAGGATCAGATCAAGTAGAAGAAGCTTAGCTTAGCTAACAGAAATGACTGAACTTAGCCACTGTGGTAAAAACTGCATGGTACTGGCAAAGTAACAGACCTGAGGATCAGTGAAATAGATCAGAAGATCCAGAAACAACTCTAGAAACACTAAGCCACCTCATCTTTGACAAAGGAGCCAAATATCCTCAGTGGAGGAAAGATAGCCTCTTTAACAAATGGTGCTGGAAAAACTGGGCTTTTGGGCTGGAGGGTTAACTCAGTGGTTCTGGAGCCTGCCTCACAAGCACAAGGTCCTGAGTTCGATCCCGGTGACCACATAGAATGCTGGGCATGGAGACTCACGCCCACCAGCAATCAATACCACATACCACAGTGCCGGGCATGGTGGCTCACGCCTGTAATCCCAGCACTCGGGAGGCAGAGACAGAAGGATTGCTGAGTTCGACACTTGCCTAGGCTACATAGTGAGCTCAGAGCTAGTGTGAACTACAAAGCGAGACCCTGTCTCAAAAAAACCCCAAAAAACTGGGCTTTCACCTGCCAAAGGCTAAAGCTAAACCTATCTCTCTCCCCGTGTACTAAATTAAAATCAGAATGGATCAAAGACCTAAGTATTAAAACAGAAACACTAAATCTACTGGAAAACAGGTTAGGTGGAACTCTTGGAGACACTGGCTTAGGGAAAGACTTTATGAGCAAAATCTCTATAGCATGTGAACTAGCAGATGAAATCAACAAATGGGATCTCATCCTATTAAAAAACTTCTGCATAGCAAAAGAAACCACTGGCACAGTGAAAAGAAATCCAACAATATGGGAAAAAATTTTTACCAGCTGTTCCTCAGATAAAGGATTACTATCTAGAATATATAAAGAGCTTAAAATAAATCAACCTCCCCAAATTTTAAAGACCCAATTTTAAAATGGGCTTCTGAAATAGAGTTTTCAGATGAAGAAGTAAAAGCAGCTATGAAACACACACAAAAAATACTCAACATCACTGGTCCTTAGAGAGATGCAGATGAAAGCAATTCTGAGATTTCACATCCTCCACAAAGAATGGCTGCTATCTCAAAATTAGCCTGCAATGAACATTAGCGAGGCTGCGGGGAGGAAGGAACCCTTACACTGGTGGTAGGAATGTAGACTGGTGTAACCACTATGAAGATCAATGTGGAGATACTTCAAAAAACTATCAAGAGGTCCCATTTGACCCGGCTAGGGATATACACAAAAGAATTAAAAGATTCATATCACTGCGACATATGTGCACCCATGTTTATAGCAGCTCAATTTGTGATACCTAAATCTTGGAAACAACCCAAATGCCAATCAACTCTAGACTGGATAAAGAAGATCTTGTTTTTAAAAAATAAAATGGAGTAATACTCTGCTATAAGGAATGCTAAATTTGAGTCATTCATACTCAAAGTATGTACCTTGAGGACATACTCCTAAGTGAAATAAATAGGTCACAGATGTATAAATACCCTCTTTTCTCTGGTTTTAGAAACTGAAAATGTAGGTAAGTCCTAGAATGTACGATAGACACTGTAAAATAGAAAATATCCTAAGGTAAATGAGGGTAGGGGTAAATAATGAGGAAAGAAAAAATTGTGATGTTAAAAAGAGGGGGGAAACAAACTCATGTATATGGAGGTGGGGTTGTAGGGTGGGTAGGGGAATGGGAAAAAATGAGAATTAAGTTGTGTCATATACTGGTACAAATTCTCAATGTTGAGTGTGATCATGTGTATAAAAAATGTACCAATAGCACAATAAAAAATTACCAAAAAAGGGGCAAATTTGAGACATTTGTAGGAAAAGGGATACACCTGGAAAATATATAATATTGAGTAAAATAAGCCAGATACACACACATACATACACCCAAAGAAATGACTGAGTTTGGGAGCTTCTTAAAATGCTCTGACCCAATGTACATACAATAAAATAAAATGCTCTGACCATAGACTGGCCTAAAGACTTGCGCTCTGCCTGGGCAACCCCTTCCCCGAGGAACCTTCCCAGCCCAAAGGGCCCACTGACTTGGCTGTGAGCTCCTAAAGGCTCAACTCTCCACTCTACTCCTGTCTGTCCCTGTGGGCGTAATGGGCCCCAGCTACCCCACAAGTGGCAACACGTGTGGCCCCATCCTCAGCTCTCCTGACCAATAGTACTGGTTCTCCCTACACCCCACCACACCTCATCACTTTAGCAAAGCCCTCTAGCCAGTCTTTGAGCTGAGAGCCCTGACTCGCCCACTAGTGGCCCAAATCCTAGATCTCAGCAACCACTAGACTTTTCATCCCTCCTAACTTGCTCTGCGGGCACCACTCCCTTTGTCCCAAGGCTGCCACTGCTAGCCAAATGAGAATGTGCTCCCTCTACGGTCTTCTAGGGTCCTCATGATGAGGCACAGAGGTTTACCTCTAAGCTTCTGCCTTACCATCTTCTCTGCTCCACTCAAACTAAACCAGATCCACACCCAGAACAGCCAGTGCTTTCTGTCCCCATTTCATTCTGGTCTCTGGTCCTGCTTCCTCCTCCCAGGTTCAATTCTCTCCTAGCAAAGACCCAACTGAAAAGTTCCATCCTGTTACATGAATGGATGTTGCTCACCTTCACCATGCAAAGCACCCCCAGTGCTTGGTGAATGAACAAAACAACCATAAACAACAAAAACTAGGCACACAAGTGGAGGAAGAGCAATGAAAAGAGGATAGGAGTAAAAATGAGGCATTATACTCAAGTAGAAAAGAGAAGAGAGCGGACACGGTGGCTCATGCCTGTAATCCCAACACTCGGGAGGCAGAGGCAGGAAGATTACCATGAGTTTAAGGCCAGTCATACCATGAGTTTAAGGCAACATAGTAAGCTCAGGGTCAACCTGAACTACAAAGTGAGATCTTGTCTCAAAACACTAAGAACTAAAAAATTTAAAAGGAAGGGGAAGAACTGGGTCATAAAGACCCAGCCTGAGAACAGAGTTGCCAAGCATAGGAAGAGAAGCTTTCAGGAGGGGAAATGCCCAGATCAGAAACTGCAGAACCACCACACACTCTGTCTTTTGAAACAGAAACCAGTGTGCTCTTCCGGTGCAAAGCTATCACCCCCTACACCTTACAAAGGTGTGCGCACACACACATACAGACCAGGGCCTGCACGGTCTGCAGCGGGGGCTTTCCCTCCCACTGCCCCCCTAGGCACCAGATAACTGCACAGTGACGTGGCTACGGTTCAGCAGGTAAGTGAGTACTATTTGGCAGTCCATGGCCTACTGCCAGGTCACGTGCAGCCACCTTCGTACCGTTTTATACACACATGGAGACAGACAGACAGACAGACAGACACACACACACACACACACACACACAAACCCACACACACACATGGCCCAGGTGAGCTCCTGCCTGCTCTGTGTTCTTAAGGCACCTTCCCACAGAGACTAATCCGAAGGCAGCAAAGGTCCATACTTGAGACAAGGACCAGGCAGGCAAAGAACAGCGTCAGCCACACACCCCAGCCTTTTGACATCACTGCTCACCCCCGGTTCCTTCTTCTCTCTCCCACAAGGAGATACTAGCCAGGACCTGCAAGTCCTTCAAGCAAACATACACTTGAAAAGACCTGGCAGCAGTATCTATCAGATGATCCATCAGGGTCTTAGAAATGCATCCTGTGTTGCCTCTACCACCCCTATCCCCTTGCCTCCCAGATGTAGGGTCTTCTTTCCTGACATTTAGGGTTGTTCGGCAAGACCTGCCAGCATGAGGGTGAGACTGCCTGGTCAGGTACGGCTGAGCCAGCCGGACCCTCTATAGATCACCAAGGGCAGGAAGAGACCCAGAAGCCTAGGGAGGAGAGGACTGCTCAGGCGCAGAACCACATCCTGTACTTGGAGGTCTGCCGCCAGCCTTCTCCCCACGTAGAACAGGGGACACTGGGGAAAAACAGCCAGGGCCCTGAGAGGACCCTGGAAACTCTAAGGACAAGGAACCCATAACCAGCAAGTGACCCCACATGCAGCACACAACACAGGCCCGATTCCCAGGTGAAGTGACCCACAGCATAGCCTGGTCTGGTTCCTACAAGTTGCCCTGTCCCAGGACCAACGTTCCCCACTCAGAGATCGCTTGAGTATGTTGTTCCACTATGTCTATGGCAGTGGAAAGACAAACTGATGGAAAAATAAAGACTCATCCCTTTTGTTATTTGGGGGAAGGGTTTGTTACTGGAGATTAAACCCAGCAGTGATCTGTCCAGGCCTTTTTATTTTTTGAAAGAAGATCTCACCAAGTCACTCAGGCTAGGCTTGAACTTGCCTCCCAGAGTGCTGGGACTACAGGCATGTACTACCACATTCACCTCGACCCTTTCTGAGGGGCTTTGAGGAAATAATGGACTACCTAATGTGCCAAGGGTTGGTGTCACATGGCGGCTCTGGGGGCTGAGACCTCTATACAGGCCAGGCAGCCTGCAGCCCAGGTGGAATTCTAGAGCTCTGCTCTGCTCCCTGCCCTGCTCTAGATCTGTCTCCTCCCGTTCCTTTAGGAAATCTGCCCTGACCATCTGCTTCTTTAGAGCTACAAGGAGACAGAAGGTCCAAAAGGTTTTGTCAAGGTCACATAGTAACATGGCCAACTGGGTTCCTCTGTAGTATCTGCAGAGCAGCCACTAGGCCTGACACCTGGTACACAGAGAAGAAGGAGGGCAGTTACGGTAAGTCTTCATGCCACCCATGCAAAGCAAACCTCTTCCCTGGAATGCTAGTTTATTCCCACTCAGAGGGGAATGCTAGGCCCCAAAGAACAGCATGCTAGGCCCCAAAGAAGGGGAAGGGAATCCCTGCCCAGAGAACTCAAAGCTGGAGGAGAGCACAACAGTTAACTATTAGGCTTAATTGGTTCCATCATCTGATCAAACACTATATAGGCATCTATTTACTCCATGTCAGGTCCTGGGCTAGGTCCTGAGGAAACAGATCAATAAGGTGTTTTGTTCACCTGCCTGATACAGCAGCAGATAGGGAAGCAGAGAACTAGGAGGTCACACAAAGCATGGCTCCACAGGGAGATGTCTGTGGTGCTGAGTCTGAAGAGGGCGCTATGGCTCTGTAGGAGGCAGATCCGGAAGGCTTACCTGTGTGTGCCAGGCACAGGAGGACCCAAAAGCCAGTACATCAGTAAGGAAAGTCTACTGCTATAGAAACGGCATGTAAAGAGTGTCGTGGATGAGAGGAGGGGAAAGGTGTATCTATAGAGGCACAGACCACCACAGAAAGGAGAAAGCAGCGGCAGAGAGAAGTGGCTTTCCTCTGTTTTTTTTTTTTTTTTTTTTTCCTCAAGCTCCTAGAACTCCCTAGATAGCCAAGAAGTCATCCCCTGGGCCAGGCATCCTGTGTGCTCTATCTCTGCCTCCTTACAGCTGATGCCACCAGGTTCATGGCCTGTGTCAGCTGACCTCCAAGCCACTGGAAAGAGGTTGGGGATCCTCCAAAGCCAGGTCCCAGGACTTTTTAGGATCTCAGAATGCTCCAAAGAATCTCACTTACAGTACATTCAGGTCACACTGAAAAAAAGAGTAATGAATGTAAATTACCTCTCTTTCGTCTTTACTGACCTCAACTTCCCTCCTCTTTGAAATTCTGCCCTTGGTTTTCCAACACAATCTTACCTGGTTTTCCTACTGCCTTGTGAGCAATAGCCTGGCCCCATTAAAATACTGGCCTTCTTCAAGTCTCAAGCCCAGGTAACTCTCCTGTTGGTTTTCTTCTTCATAGTCAAGTGTCAGCCACATACACAGCACAACTGCCTCCTATTAATTCACCAAACATTTAGCAGCAACGATTCACCAAACATCTCTAGTCTCTAAGCTTCAGATCCTACAATCCAAGTAATCTACTCCTTACTCTCTCTTGTCCATCTCAAAAATGCCTATCTGAGCCGGGTATGGTGGCTCATGCCTATAATACCAGCCCTCAGAAGGCTGAGGCAGGAGCACTGCTGAATTCCAGGTTTGCCTGGGTTACATAGTGAATTCAGGGCCAGCCTGAACTACAAAGTGAGACCCTGTCTCAAAAAAAAAAGCCCACCTGAGTGACAGTAACCCTCAAACCAAAGGGCCAGAGATTTAGCTCAGTGGTTCTGGCGCCTGCCTCGCAAACGCAAGGCCCTGAGTTCAATCCCGGTGACCACATACAATGCTGGGCGTGGTGACTCATGTCCACCAGCCATCAATACCACATACCACAGGGCCAGGCATGGTGGCTCACGCCTGTCATCCCAGCACTCGGGAGGCAGAGACAGGAGGATTGCTGAGTTCGCAGCGCTTGCCTGGGCTACATAGTGAGCTCAGGGCCAGCCTGAACTACAAAGCGATACCCTGTCTCAAAAAAAAACAAAACAAAACACAACCCAGGCCTCTTACCATGTTCCTTTGGACAGCTAATATAATCACCATTCAGATGTTTGCAAAATACAAATTCTTACATCATTCATTACATTTTCTTTCTTTTTTTTATTCTTTTTTTTAATTGAATTCTTTATTGGTACAATTTATATACATCTCAAAATCACATATAACATTGGGAAATTTGTACCAGTATATGCCACAAGTTAATTCTCATTTTTACCCATATCCCTACCCACTCCCCCCTCCTCCCCCCTTTATACATGCTCTTTTATTTTCTTTCTGTATCATATTTATTCCATTTTCTTTTTATCAATCAGCCCCTAATCCAATTCTCCAACCCACTGAACACCTATGAGAGGCATTATGCTGGACACTGAAGTACTATACAGGCATCTCAAGAAACTGGAAACTAAGTGTGGTGGTAACACCTATAATCCTAGCACTCAGGAGGGCAGACTCGGGTTCAAGGCCAGCCTGTGCTACAAAGTGAGTTCAAGGTTAGCCTGAACTACATAATGAGACCTGGTCTCAAAAAACTAGAAAAGAATCTTGAATAAAAGAGAAACGAACAGATTTACACACTATGCTCAATGTTTAATGCTAAACAGAGCCCTGACACAAAACCTCCAAGAAGCTGTGAAGCAGAGGATAAAAAAGTTGCCCCTGTTAGTAGGAAGAAGGCAGCATCCTGTCGCTATTTCTTGCATATTCACTTTCACAGACATTTATAAGAGCTTCTTATAAGCTTCTAAAAAGAATCCTTCATTTTATTCTTACAAATGACACTATGAAGCAGGTAGTAGGGCTCCCACTTCCCAAGTGAAGAAATGAGCCCAGAGAGGTTAGTGCACTTACTCAAGCCAGCAGGTGGTTAAGTTGCAGAGCCAATAATATTTCAAAGCCAAGCTGCCTGCAACCTAGGCTTGGCTCTGCACTGCTTCAGGATCCCTGTGGGAGGTGGCAAAACAGGGCCAGCACAGACAGAGGGGAGGCTGGAAGGACTCTAATCCGCACCAGGCCTTGGGCCTTGTGGCATTCGTAATGTACTCCTCTCTTAAGGCTATCTTCTCCACTGAAATGAAAACTCCTCCAGGGCATGAACAGCTGTCTGTCATCTTCACTGCCCCAAGTACAGAAGAAGCTTAGGTATTTGTGGAAAGAAAAAATGTAAGAGTGTCTACTACGCAGCCTGCTCCTGCTCACTAGACAAATGAGACACTACCTTGCAGCCCAGGACACATGCAGGCCTTTTTCTGACAAGTGTTCTCTGCAGGACCCTCCTAGAGCACAGGATATGGCAAGGATTAGGAGGAAAAAAGAAAATCTGGAGTCTCCCCTTCATAGGGCTCAGGAGCCCAGGACTGAATGGGGGAGGTAAGTGGAGTGGGGGGGCTTCCCTTTGTGGGACCCTTGGGACTCCACCTTCTCACCACCAGCCCCTGGTCCCTGCTCTGTTTCTGTCACTGCCACCTCTTGGGGAGAAGGTGGGGCCAGCCTTACCCCATATTTTCTCTATCTTAACCTGACACAGAGTAAACCTCAATGACAGAGAAGTCATCAAATTCAAGGCCTGCTCACTCAGACACCCTGCCTCTGCAGGCCCCATGTGGTGCTCATATTCTTAGAGCTTGTGATCCAATCCCTTTGCAGTGTCTGAGGCCATGACAGCCAAAGCCACCATCTGCCTTCTGCTTCCTGGTAGATCAAGGACCCAGTGAGAGATATAGTTCTGACCTCACCCCAAGGTGACAGAACTCACAGCCTACAGAGGAAACCTAATTCAGATGCTTCAAAATCACCTATCCTGCTAGAGATGGCTGCCTTGAGATTTCTCCCTCTCCGCTGTAATTCCCTAGTTCTACCCTCTTAAGAATGATTCTCGGGGCTGGGGATTTAGTTCAAGTGGTACTGCGCCAACCTTGGATGCACAAGGGCCCAAGTTCAATCCCTGGCACTGCAAAAAAAAAAAAAAAAAAGAATGATTCTCACCCCAAATCCCTCTAACACACATCCTTGCCTGGAGCTTCAAACTTCAATGTGGAATAGTTCTTAGATAGGGACCAGGGCTGCCCCTTCAGAGCAGTCTGACAACCAGGCATTCTGTTTTCACTGGAAGGAATGTTCTTCTGCACTGTGGGCCTCAAGAGGCCCTTCACAAAGTTCCTGACCAAGTGACATGCAACCTTTTCTAACCTCCTTTGTAGATATGTTATGAGCCCCCAAGGAAGTCCATAATACCCGCTGGTAGTAACCAGCTAACACAGGCATATTACACTGTTACTGTTACAGGCAGAGGAAGTGACTAAACCGCAGCGCTGCCTCCAAACATCTGGAACATCAGGTGGGACAGGGAGACTATCCAATGAAAGGTCTGCAGAGCCTGAGAAGACCATTTACCCCTGGCTCTGATGACACCTAGCCTGCCAGCTGAGAGAACTGAGCTAAACTTCTCTGTCGACTTGCCCCCCACGTAGGCTGAGAAACCTGTGGGACCTGCAGCCAACTATGGCCCTCTTCCTTTCTTTCCTAGGGCCAGTCATCTTGTGACCTCAGGCCCACAATCTCTGGGCCTGAGGTAGTCATTCAATCCCACGCAGCTAGAATTTCCCCATTCCTACCTACAAAGCCAAAACTCAGTGTGATCAACACTCTTCCAAACCGAGAACACAGTGACACGGGGCCATGCATGCACTCAACAATTACTTTCCTTGGGACAATTCAACTCAGCCAAATCCAAGTGTACAAAAAAGCAAAACGCCAATCTCAAATGAACTCTTCACCTGGGTCAACAAAGAACTAGATTATTTATCTAGTGGTTAAACTATAGGTGGGCCAACCCCTCACTAGTTCATTGACTAGAGCTTCAGTCAGATCTTTCAACAATGACAAGCAGCTAATGGGGAAAAGACACCATGGAACCAGACAGGTTGCTACAGAGAGAAAACTGACTGCTCTCTGAGCCCTTGGACTCAGTGCTGGGCACCACTGTTTCTTGCCAGCCTTGGGCTTTCGTGGTTTTCTGTAATATTCTCAAGATCAAGGACTGCTCCAGATCACAGGTTCCAAGGATCACCTTCTGTTGTTCCCAACTCTGTGCCAGGACAGGACTTAAAAGTGTAAGTCTTCTGTAGGAGAAAGCCTCACCCCTTTATGCTGCATCCTGAATCCTGCTGAAGCCAGGGCTACCCGCCAACATCAGGAAGGGCCAGGACCGGAAGGAAGCTGCACAGCCTATACACAAAGCCTACATGTGGGCTATAAAAAGGAGCCCCTCCCTGCTTCCCCCAGGATGGGCCTGGTTCCTGGGAGGTGAAATGTAGAGAATTAGACTTGTGCCTGGCACACAGGCACTGCAGCTGCCTAGCACCACAAGAGGAACTTGTCTTGCAAGGAGTGCCGTGAGAAGATAAAGGCTGCCACAAACTCAAGTGGAGACCTTCCAAGCCCCATCTCGGGACCGCAGCTTCCTCCTAAGGTAAATAACTCCACCATCTCTACTGCCTGCCTCCTCTCTAACTTCACAGTATCCCTACGTCTTTCCCTGCTCACTGGAGGCAGAGTGCACTCCCCAGCAACCTTCAGGTGCCTGGGTTCCCACGTCTAGAGGCTCCAGCATACCCAGCAAAGGACCAAAGGAGCCCTGGGGAGCAGCCATGGTGAGAGGCAGTGAGCAGGTCTGATTCTAATGGCAGGATGCTATATGCACAACAGTCCAGGCTCGGGAGGTAGCTGGAAGAGGGGCATTTGTGTTGGGCCCCCAGCATGGAGATTACAATTAGCTAAGGACCTTCGAGTCTGAACACAAAACGCTTGTATCAAAGATGCCTGCTGTGGCATACATAAGCAGCAATCTGTTCTAAGACAGCAGCAGAGCCACACTGGTGCATACAACCCAAAGTCACAGGAAGTCATCCCTTTCCGACTACTGTATTTCAAACCCCTCTCTAGCCTCATCTGCCCAGAAGGTTTAGGATCTGAATCAGAGGTCTGACCCAGAGCCACTACGGCCACTCTCCAGGGACAGTGGTGTGGCTCTGATGGACACATACACTTACAATAAGGGACAAAACAGTCTTTGCTACTGTCAGCCATGGATGTTTGGAGTCATCTGTCATCATAACATGCCCTCACCTACCCTGACTCGAGTGTCCTCATGCCTGTCTCTTTTGTGTCACCTACCACACCCTGCAATTATTTGAGTTGTCTGGCCACTGATGTCCTTTCTGGTCATGTCTACTCTAATGTTATGCTAACTACTGGTCTCCACAATGCTTGGTAGTTAGCAAATGCCACAGTGCAGAGCTAGGGAAGCACAAGTAGTATTGTGCTTATTCAGTGAGCCACTGAGGCTCAAGAAAACTGGATTTTTTTTAAAAAGGAAAGTGAAGCTATGGAAAGCAAACCAGGCTAGAGATGTACTGCCCCCCTAAAAGAATCAGGTGCCATCACAGCCAGCCTGATGTGCCAAGCAGAGAGTCTACAGCACATGATGTGATGCACGAAGGATGGAGCAGGGGAGTGGATCGTGCTCTGGAGCTTGTCCTAAGAGCATCTGCAGCCCTAAGCCCAGGTCCATGTTTTCTTGCAGAGGGACAGATGCACCATCACATGAAACAGTAGCAGAAAGTCAAGAGGACAAGCCTCTTGTCTCTCTCATATCAGCTACTTTCTTCCCCAACAGGAGCTGGGGAAAAGCTGCGCCACCACCACATCTTGATGAAAGTGTCATGACAACAACAAGAGCAGAAGATGCTCTAGATTGGAGGCAATGAGTCCTGCTTGTCCACTAATGGAAGCTTGAGCTAGACAAACGCATCTAGACAGAGGCAGAAGAAAAAGCTGATATCTGTCTACTTTAACAAGAAAAAACAGAAACAAAACCCCTTCTGGTATAGTTTACCCTGTCATTTCCCCCAGAGTGAGAATTAAATGAATATCACAGCAAGACTCAGAAATTCTAGGCTCTGCCACAAACTGCTCACCCATGGAACCTTGGTTTATGTCTAAGAGAAGAGCAATTCCTGCGTTCCCTGCACGCATGGAGCTCCTGCTCCATGAACATTCAATGTACTATGCAAATACTAGAATTTTTTAGCCTCTGTATCTCTGTGTGGACTGAGGAAGTGAACTAAGAAAACAAGTGCCTAGCAGACTCCTAGGTAGTTGTTAGGGCAGCACTTGTGGCCATGCACGGTGGCGGAAAGAAGGGGTGCTCCAAGTTTAACTAAGATAGGAGTATAGGAAATGAATACTTAAGAATACCTAAATGTCAAATAGTGTACTGGGCACTTTCACACAAAATCTTAACTCATAAGATCTCAGTAGATTAGCTTAAAAATATTCTTGTTGCCTGAAGATCAGTTTGATAGGTTAAAGTAACTTATCCAGGGTCAAACAAGAGCCAAATGTGATGGCTTTTGCCACAAATCTCCAGTTCCTACTCTACAGCTCAGCAAGGAGGAACCATCTGGCCAGTGCTGCCCTAGACTACTCATTTATCACTTCTCTCAAAGACTAATTCCCCAGGGCAGTACTGGCACATTTTTCCTCTCAAAAGGGCACCCTGGAGGATACAATTGAATACTCCCTTTCCCCTACCTCCCATGCAGTTCTCCTTGGACTTTCGTTAAAGTCCACTGAGTTTTCAAGATTTCTAAGAGACAAAGTGTTTCCTAAAATCAAGCCTTGCAGCCTCAAGGCTCATTTCTCCTCCCAATGTATCCATCTGTGACCTCCGTGAAGCCACATCCCACAGGAAATGGCACAGAATAAGAGATGCCATGAGTTAAGGAAGATAGATGCAAATGGGGACAGCAGAGGCAGACCTATCGCCCCTGGGTACAGCATCAGACCACTTCCTGGAAGACAGGGACTCCCCATAAGCATATTCAGATGGCTAGGCACTTACAAATAGGTCTGGGTGACACCTTCACACCACAAAAGGGCTACCACCCAAGCAGCTGCTTCCACCAACTGTTCCATCTCCTGCAAATGCCTGTAGTGGGCAGCCTTCTCACCCTCAATCAAAGAGCTGAATGGACAGGCACCAGCCCTTGGCACAACAGGTATGCCAAATCTTCCACCAGACCCTCCTGGAAGGGAGACTTAATCCTACTTCTTCCTGTCAGAGACCCACACACTAACCATGTAAACACATATTCACTAGCAAGTACTTAATCTAGATTTTCATTAAAAAAATAAACAACAGGGGGCCGGAGGGTTAGCTCAGTGGTTCTGGCGCCTGCCTCTCAAGCGCAAGGTCCTGAGTTCGATCCCCGGTAACCACATACAATGCTGGGCGTGGAGACTCACGCCCACCAGCAATCAATTCCATATACCACAGTGCCCGGAATGGTGGCTCATGCCTGTAATCCCAGCACTCGGGAGGCAGAGACAGGAGGATTGCTGAGTTTGAAGCTTGCCTGGGCTACATAGTGAGCTCAGAGCCAGCCTGAACTACAAAGCGAGACCCTGTCTCAAAAAAAAAAAAAAAAAACTGAAATAAATAACATTTTTTACTATCCCGTTTTTATAGATGAGATCAGAGAAGTAAAGTACACACTCAAGGTCAAAGAGCAAGTAAACTGCTGTCAGCCTGAGCTCACAGCCTAAATACTTAACTGAACACTACCATCTCCAGACTTGCCCCTCTCTCTTCTGCCACTGCATCTCTGCCCCACCTCAGTGAGGTCTTGTCAGTGTTCCTCTACAAACCACAAGCTTCCTGGCCTCTCTCCCTGACATCAACCTAACTGCGGCACTATAACCACTACTACATCAGTGTCCCCGACAGAAGTCAGTCAGTTCCACTACAGCCTCTGCTGACTCCTGCAGCCAGTGGGACAGAGTGTAACCTACTAAGTACAGCTTATGAGAACTCCTCCCCCTAGAGAGCCTGTAACCATTACAATCTTATCTCTACCATGCCAATGTGTCTCCAACTCCTCCGTGGAGTCTTTACACCTTGGCACTAGCAAACTTCTCAATCATTAGCAGACCAACTCAAAGGTCACCACCTCTCCTGGGCCACACTCAGAGCTCTTGGTATAGACTTTTCTCTAATACACAGGGTCATAATCACATACTTCTGAGTCTGTCTTATCCAAGAACTCCTCAAAGGTACAGACCATGTCTTAGGAATCCCATGAACCCTCAATGCCTAGGTGTACATATAATATTTATTGAACAAATCCCCCTCATTCCAAGGCGCCACCTAAGCAAACCTAGTAGCTAAGACCTCTAATCTTCAACTCAACTCCAAACATCTGTGTAGACTGATATAGCGTTCTCGGATAAGCTGGAGATGCTGGGGATTGTAACAGTGGGCATGCTCAGCTTCTCTGGTCATCTATGAAATAGGTCTTTTCCTAGGTTCACAGAAAAAAGAAAGAACCCCAGCTGGACAGGAGGCATGGGAACACATCAGGGCAAGCCCAAGGTAATGAGGAAACACTAAGAGGTCTGATTTCCCCTGGAAAAATGACAGTCAGACAGGAACCGCGTGGCCATGGATGGCTAGCTCTGGAGATCTGAACATGTGCGCTTGCTGACTGGGAGTAACCAACACAAAGAAACTCTTCGTGATACCAATCTGGTGCTTTCCAGTGTGGTGGGCCCAGCCCTCAAGCGAGCTTCTTAGTGGGTTCTCCTTACTGTCAGACACCCACAGCTCCACAGTGACAAAGGTCATACTCCTCCCTGAACCCACTTGCTCCAAGGTGGTCAGCTGTTCTCTTCTGCCCCAGCCCCTTTATCAAAGGTACCACTCGAAGCTGTTGTCCATTTTGAGTTTACCTAGAGGGAAGGGCCCATTTCTATCCACAAAGACAGCCTGCTATCTAGGAATGTCTACCTACAATCAGCCAAAGATAGAAGCCTGGGACTCTCTGAGTTCCCACAGATATGCTTACCAGGCACCCACAGAGCACCTCCGCCTGAGTTACCGCCTGGGCCTGTACTGTTTGTTAACAAGGACCCTCACCTGAACCACCTCACTAACCATGGTCTGAACCATCTCATCACAGAAGGCACCAGATGAAAAAGTAGGGAATCAGTCTAGGGAGATTGAGGCTATTTTAGGATACAGAAGCTGAAGCTGGACTTATCCATAAAATATGGTCTAAGAATAAAGGTTTTTCCTTAAAAGGGCAAGGCAGATCCCAGGGAATAGGGAGCGTGAGGCAGCATAACCTGACAGAGCAGTCACCTTGGGTGCAGCTAGTCCTGACTGGCCACTGCACCCAGCTGAGGTCTGGCACACACTGGCACTAATCACTCCTTGTGTTTCTGTTTCCCAATCTATAAAATGGGGTGGTACTCCTAGTCATCCTGCAGGGACCTTGTGAGGATTAGCCCAGAAAAAAAAAAAAAAAGAGTGAGAAGTCCCTTTCGCACTCACAAGAAAGTATGTCATTGTTTTCTGCAATATAAAAAGGCAAAGCCAACCTCATTCCTGTCACACCACCACACAACCAAATGCCACCAAAGGACTTCCCAAACCCTCCTGAGCCAAACTTCTGCACCAGAAATCAACAGGTACCACTTCAAAAGTCAAGTGAAAAGAACAGAGTTAGGGTAGAACAAGATCTCAAACATGAGTGCTGTATGCTTTTAGTAAACCACAGTGCTTCTCCTTCTGGTCCACGAACACCCTGAAATAGCAGTGTCTTGTTCTTTGGCCAGGCTTCAGGCACTACATGGTATGCTGGCAGGGTCAATTAAGTGCCAGGGGACCCATCTGGCAACCCAACGCTCCTCAAAGTCTTCAAGAGGAGGCTGCAAGGGTCACACCCATCAAAGCAGAGAATGACTGGAGTGGGAGATCTCTGTATAGTTTGAACTCTACACATGTGTCTACTACTCTTTTTCTCAGGGTCCTTTGACCTGGATCCCTAAATCAAAGAGCAGGGCCTTTTTACACTGTTTATCCTCCATGCTCCTCAAATTTTAGCACTGAATTTGCATATCTGGCTGATCCACCTTTGGAGTCTAGGAAAATCAGGTTGTCTGCACCTGCCTCCATCCTCCAAAGACCTCAGTGAAACACAATGAGCCGCCTAGTTTCCATAACCTTTCCTTCTATTCATGCCCCAACTTGAAAAAAAGAAAATCTCACCTAGGAGTCAAGTGGACAAAACTCTAAATACGTTTTCTATAGAAATGCTGTTCTACTTGACAGGTGAGTGGCTACATGAGTAGGGACAAAACAAAACTGTTTCCTTTCTTTTTTTCCCAGTAACAAGCTAAGTGAAACATAAACTTACTCTCTGTCTGCCTTCCTGCACTGCAACCCTCGTAACGGTCACACTAGAACTCCCTTAACATCCCCAATCTGGCACAGTCTTTTACTATTTCTACCTGCTGTTCAGTAAATATCTACAATGTGTCAGGCTCATATTTATTAAATATTTAGTGTCAGACACTGATGCTTTACATCAATTATTTCACTTATTTTTCTAGAGGAACCCTCTATGGTGGCTATACCATTACCCTCCTTTTACAGATGAAGACACTTAGGGCTTAGAGAAGGTAAGTAACTGCCTGGATGCATAACTGCTATATGAGCTTCATGCAGACTTGCCTTCTACCACTGCACTATGCTTACTGCCCACCAGTGAGCAGCATAGTTTAAGACACAGCTGTTATCTGGGCGATCTCTGCCTTGGAACCTTCAACCAATGCCACCGCTTCAGTGTAGGGAATACCACATAAGCAAGGGGGCTGGCCCTGGAGTCTGACACCAAGGTGATGTTCCCAGGACTATTGCAGCATTTTAAAGTGTTTGTCCTTCCTCCACACTGGAATCTAGTTTCTAAAATCAGAGGCTGACAGGGTGAATGGAGGCACTGAGGAAGGCAGCTGCCATCTCAAAGTTCAAGCAGCTGTGCCAGATCTGTGTCAGATCTGTAGTTTGTAGTTGAGAATGGCTGCTTTACCACAAGACCTTCTTCCTCTCCATCTCCTCACTCATCTACATGCATGTACACCATACCCAAAAGGTCTGTGGGATCATCTCTTAGGCTGTCACTTCCTGACACTCCCACACAATCTGGTTCTGAGCTGGGTCTTTCCGACACCTGTCTCTGGGGTCCTTACAGGAAAGCAACTCACAGCTTGGGGCTGCAAACCCATCATCTCATCATCATAAGAGGCAGGGGGCGATGGGGGGGACAGAGGGGGGTCCATATAGGGACTCACTAAATGGAGAAACAATCGGAAAGATCTGGGGTTTCTCAAACTCCCACAAACCCCTCCTCCCACCAGAGACCTTTGCAGAAGCAGCCAAGTTCATGCCTGGGAAGGGAAAAAGGCAGGAAACTAAGAGGAGCGGCTCCTGGCTCCCCGCGGTCACCGGACACAGGACACAAAGACTAGACCCCAAAGTGGCTGCGCGTTCTTCCGAAGAGTACCTGACTCCAAGACACTGGGGCTCGCCTTTCTGGGGCCCAAGATCCTACTTCCAGTAATGCCTGCCAGGGGCAAGGGGAGCCTGGCAAGAGCCCCAGTTCTCTCTTTGGGTGTCTGCCCACCATACAGGCATCCATAACTCAACTTCAGGACAAAAGCAGGATTGAGAAGGGGGTTTGGAGGAACAGGCACTATCTTCTCTCAGGCTTTTCCAACCCGAACACGATTACCATCCTCTTTCTTCCCAAGAGGGGCATGAGTAGGCCCAGCTGCGCTCCCAAACCAGCCCTATACCGTATCTGCCTAAGTTTTACTTAGGAAATCCAAAAGTTCCCTTGCAAATGAAAGTTCTGCTTGGGGCCCACAGTGTCTCACAGACTGTGATATCCAGAAAAAGGGCGCTCTGTCCCCAGGTTCGTGGACTGGGTGGGGGACACTGTCTTGACTCCTCTTGTTGCTACTGACACCACTCCCTGTGGCCGAGGGGCCCGAGGTCTGCTCCTCTAGTCTCCAGCCAAAGAGTTTTAGGCCTCAGGTCAAAAAGCCTGGAACACTACCCCCTACTGGGAGACGAGGATGTCCTGTAAGGTGAACAAGGACCCGGATGCCCCCCACCCCGCCCCTGTGACCACCCCAACAAGGCGGGGGCGGGGTTCGAAGAGGGGAGGGCCTGAAAGTTTGCCCAAGTGTGTCTCGGGCTGCAGGTCGCGCGCAAGGCGCCGGCCCGGGACCCCGCAGACCCGTGCGCGCGCGCAGAGGCCCAGGCAGGGAGGGGACGCACTTACTGGCCCCCTCGATCTTGTCGGCACCGCGGCTCCACGTGATCTGGCGCGTCTCCAGCTTGACCTGAAAGGTCTTCCGCTCCGGCCGCTGAGACTTCTTGGAGTAGAACAAAGTCATGACGGTGCCCACCTCGAGGCTGCGGCAGAGGTGCAGCACCTCGGCCTCGGAAGGCGCGCCGGGCCCGCAGCCATTAGCGCAGGGGGATGAAGCGCCCGCCATGGCTCCGGTGCGGGGGGCGACAGCAGCGCAGGCCCGGCGGGCCGCGGGCAGGCGGCGACGGCTAGGGCGGCCGGCGAGCGGGACCCAGCGGCGGCTCCTGCGGGCGGACACGGGGCGGGGCCTGAGTGCGGAGGCGGGACGGCCCGAAGCACCGCCCCGCCCGCGCGCCGGGAACAAAGGCGCCCGCGGGGAGGACCCCCCCGCCCGTCGGCCGCCGCGCCTGCGCCCCGCGACCCCCGGACAGGCCGCAGGCCCAATGGTGGCGGGGGCACGCGTCGTTCTCGGGTTGCCCGCCCGGGCCTCTGTCTCGCGGCGCACCCTCGCGCGGCGCGGGACACGGCACGGAACCACGGCCGACTCCGTCACGCAGCAGCCCCGCCCCCCGGCTGCGGCCCGTCCGTCAGCCGCACATCGGCGGGCGCCCGCCCCCTCCCCGGCCTGCACGGGCTCCTCCACGGCCAGAGCTCTGCGCGGGGCGGCCGGGAAGGGATGTGAAAGTGTGGCGGGCCTCCGGGCCGCTCAACCAGACACGGTTACCTGTGAGGGCTGCCCGGCGGAGGGAGCCAGAGGCCGGGCCGCCTCACACCCGCGGTGGCGGTGGGGGCGGGCCCTTCGCGCGTCCTCTCTGGGGAGGGGCGGGGGCGGAGGCACCTGCGGATTGGCCGGTGGGCTGTGATAGACAGCACGTCCATCCCGCCCTCTGTGAGTTGTGCTAGCTACGAGACGTCTGCTTTGACGAACAGACCCGCGTGGGTTCCGCCCCCGCGGTTAGTAGTGTGGCCCTCGCGAAGTCTTCCAGGCGTTAGGATCTCCTTCAGAGCGGGTAGAACTTCGGCCACGCTGTCCCCAGGCCTGACAAGCAGGTACAGTGGCCTTGTCTCTGTCTCCTAACAGCTGCTGCCTGCCCCACCACACTTTTGGCTCCCGTCCTGCAAGACTCAGCCCCTATCTACTTCTTGTACCCCATTGGCAGACGCTTTCCTGAGCTTTGGTTTTCTCGACCCTGTTAGCCTTCTTCCTCAGTGACCTTTCCTCGCGGCCTTTGGATTCAGTATTGGATCAATCCCTAGGACGGTTTGACCTTTCCCATGGCTTCACTCTTTACGCAGACAGGGTGACTCTAAACCTGGCTTTCCTTTGCACTCCGTGCCCAGACAGCCTGCCCCACACACCCTTAACACAAGCCATCTCACCTGTTCTCCTTGTCTCCTTGCAGTCTTCACTTCTAAGAATCTGGCCCTGAACTTCTCCAGCTTGCTGAGGCCCCAGGTTTTGCAGATAGCCTTGATTCGCTCTCCCTCATCCCCAGGTGAATCCAAGGCCTCACCACTTTGTCTTGGCTTTCCGGGGCCCCATCAGTTTTTACCCAGGTTATTTACCTTCATTGGCTTTGTCTGCATCTATGCGCTCCGCTTTAATCTCTTACAATGAGATGCAGCGATGATTATCTACTGGCATGAACTTCTAGCGCCTAAAACCCACCCTTCCTGCCTGGCCCAGCCTGTCCTTTCTGACCTGGTCCAGACGTGTGCCTCCTCTTCATCTCATACCCCTGACCCTTCACTCTCCAGAGGCTGCGAGGCTTTTGTGATTAGGACCTAATTCATATTTTGCTTTCTGAAGCCACCTCTGAACAGCACTGCCAAAACTGAAGTCACGTATGAGCAGGTGGAGTCTGCCAGACACTCAGCCAGGCAGTGCAGGGCAACTTACAGCTGTCAGAGGTGAGAGGTCACACAGAGCATCTAGCTGATGCCAGAGAAAAATCAAGGTCTTTTCGGATTTGTGAGACTGGAATTTGTGTGCGTGAGAGCATGTGTTGAGGAACCCACGTAGTTGGACAAGGGCAAGTGTGTGAGGCTCTCGGACTTTTTGTCTTGCTGTAGTGGTACCTTGTGGGCGTGTGTGTTTTGATTCTCAAGTGCAGTCCCTAAGAAGTTCAGGATTCAGTGGTACCCAGGCTCTGTCCTGAGGGAGGAGGGGCTGCTGAGGACTGCCACCTAGTGACCAGCCTGTAAAGTGGGAAGAGAGGAACTAATTTGACCCAGTGCTACATGCACGCACATGTGGTCACACCTGATTCTCTTAACTCCGGTCAAGGATGATAGACCCCCCCCACACACATTTACTGACTGGAAAACAAATTCACAGTTCTACAACTTGCTGCAAGCCCACAATACTAGCAGGATTTTTTTGGGTTTTATTTGAGGCAGGATCTCGCTATGTAGTTCAGGCTGGCCTACAAGTCACAGATACACTCCTGCCTCAGCTTCCCAAGTGCTGGGGTTACAGGCTTGCACCACCGTGGTCAGTACTGAGTGGGTATTTGAATCTACATTTCTGTCTCCCAGGAGAGCCTCTGGTTTACATAATCCTCATGGACATGAATGCTAGCTGGCTAACCCGTGTGGCAGAGTGGAAACGTTCCCATAGCTGGCTCTAGACAAAGGAAGCCCAGCAGAAAATCGGTGCTCACAGAGTGTGACTTGTACTGGTTTCAAGTGGTGCTATTCCTGTCTGCAGCCCTATTATGTAAAGCCAGTTGTGAGGAGGGCTATGCAGTAAAATATAATGGGAGACCTACTTCAGGTGACGTAGACATGGAAGATCTCTTTAACTCCTTAGAAGCCCAAAGGATGTGAGTAGATGGCCAGGATAGGTTGGAGGAAAGTACTTTCCATGCAGGGATAATAGCAAGTACAAAGGTCTTGAGACCAAAAAGGTTGGTGAGCTTAAGGATGGGAAAGGCTGGTGTTTGTCCAGTGAGGAGGCCACAAAGGCGAGTAGAACAGACTGGACTTTCCCAGCCTGTCCAGTCTCCGGTTTCTTGGAGGACCCCTTCTGGACGCTGCAGCCCTCCTTGAGCTTTCTGTGCCAGCTCCAGTAGGCTGCAGGCTGCAGTGTACTTTTAGAATCTGTTTCTGTATTTTCAGGGAACTTCCCAACATGCAGCCCAAACTTCTTTGTATTTACTGTGGCCTTTGGGGCCAGACCTCCTGGGGCTCCAGAAATCCCTGTTTGCCCAGAGCTTGAGCTTTCAGTCCAATTCCAGGCCTGTAATCAGGAAGCAGGGCCCATTTCCTTTTGGGACTTTCTGGGCACCATCCCAGGGCTCAGGTACCTCCCTCCTCCACTAAAGGAGGTTCAGGAAAAAGAGGGCGCATGGAGGGTGTGGCTAGTGTGGGCTTTCCCCAGTTCAGCATATATATGGGTGCGTAGGTGTTGCTGGCAGTTTGTGCAGCTGTGCTGTCTGGGAGGGAGCAGCTCAGCACCCACGTGAGCCATATGCCTGTGACGTCACTGGGCTAGCCCTGTGTGGGCCTAGTTCTGTGAACGCTTGTGCGCTAGCACGCCGCGCCATGTCTGTACCTGGAGTTGAGAGAGATGCTGCCCAGCTATGCTCTGCATCTATGGGCTTGCTATTTAATCACCACTTAGAGTGGTGGTTGGCATCCTGGATAGACTGTATAACTTGCTTTATTACACTGGCTTATTTCTTATCTCCTTTAGTGGAAGAAAAAGGAACATGCTTCCAGCCATACAGCTAACAGGTGGCTCCAGAGTAACTGCTATGCTGCGTCCCATGTACACATGCGCACTTTCCTGTGTATCTTTAACCCCTTTCCAAGACACCCCTGCCTAATGTATTTTCCACTTTTAGTTATTCCATTCAGTGTTGCCAAGGTTGGGTTCTTTGGGAAGCAGAGTCTGACAGGTTCATGTGCGGGACTTATTGGGGATCAGCACTGTGGAGGGGACAGGAAGGAAACAGTGGGTGCAGGGGGAACCAAACTGTGATTCAGGACTGATGACAGCTACAGCCGAGCCCCAGGGAGCTCTGTGTCAGACACTGGCCTGAAACGGATGTGGCTTGTTCTGGGAAGAGCGCAGCTCTGGCCACGTGGCTTTTTGCAGCTGAGGTGATCTTGGGGGACTGGCAGCCAAAGGTTTTCTACTGGCAGTTCTCCCAACAGTCAGGCAACAAGTCCTTCCTTAGATGGGAATCTGAGTTGGCAACACAAATGTATTATTGTGCTTGCTACAAATTTGTTATTTTTCAGCCCTTTAAAAAATGTTTAGATTATTTAAAAACAAAGAACCAAAATGCTGCATTGTACAAATGGGACGTGAGATTTTGAAAAGAGGATTATGATATAGTTAATTAGTTAATGTAGTTGTTATGATTGAAAATCAAATGTGGCTAAGTTTCCTGGTAGCCAAAGCAGTAAGTTTCTATTCTGATATCTGATTTCTTGGGGAAGATAATTTTCCAGGGTTTAACTTATAAGATACATTTCTCACATGGATACTTGTTTGACTTAATGGAGAATGTTCTCAACAGATTAATAGCAAACACTGTTTTAACTTATTCCTTATGATCTTTTCCATTTGAGATGGGATCTCACTGTAATCCTCCTGCCTCAGCCTCCTTGAATGAATAAAGAAGGCATAATTTAAAAGCATAACTTAGTCAAATGTCTCCAACAAAAAGGCATTCTTACAGACATTTAGCCTCTAATGTGATCCGTGTCTAACCCTGAGTTTTTCTTTTAAAACTCAGTGTCTTGTGTTCATGGAGCACTTCAGCACACAGACAGGACTCCATTAGCTATTCTCTGTGCCCCTGAGCTCCACCCCAGCCTGCCATCTAGGCTCTTGAGCTGTGCCCTTCAAATCTACGTATGGCTCCAACTTAGTTGTTGGACGTCAGACTTCTGAGTCAGGTCCTCCAGAGTCAGGACCTCCAGCTTTCCTCCTTGCCTGGGATGTGTATTCTCAGTCCCTCAAGATGCCCTGTTTTCTTACTTGAGGCAAAACCTGACTTGGCCCCACAACTTCCAGGGATTCTGCTCTTCTCACTGACCAGCCCCATTCAGGCTGTCCAGCGAGGGTGGGGGTGCAGAGCACTGTGCACACCTCACCAAGGTCAGGTGTGGCACTGAAGGACAAAAAGGAAGCCGAGGCCAGGGTGGATGTGCTTTTATCTCTCCCTTCCAGTAAACATTTCTCATGTCACAGTAGGGCACTAAGGGAGCAGGGCCAACCTGGACCAACTCCCCACATCAGGAATAGGGACCAAAATGCCAATAGCTGTACTAATTCTATGGCCTGGGGGCACTGAGAAGTGACAGGTGGCCTTAGCTCGACCTGCTGGCGGCTGAAGGATAGAGCAAAGTGAGGTCTGTAAGTGCCCTAACAACCCCTTCCAAATCGGCCAACGCTCATTTTCACAGTAAGGTCATGCCAAAGGGTTTCTGCAATGAAAATGCCAACTATAAATGAATGATTAAAGTGTGTACATGCTTGCTTGGGAACACATCTGTACTTAGATTATTTAAAACAATTTATTCATGAATATTGATTTTTCAGTAATAAGCTTACTTTTTTTTTTGAGACAGGGTCTTGGCTTTGTAATTCAGGCTGGTCCTCAGCTCACTATGTAGCCCAGGCAATCCTGGAACTGAGCAATCCTCCTGTCTCTGCCTCCCGAGTGCTGGGATTACAGGCCTGAGCCACCACACCCGGCACTGTGGTATGTGGTATTGATTGCTGGTGGGCGTAAGTCACCATACCCAGTATTGTATGTGGTTACTGGGATCGAACTCAGGACCTTGCACTTGTGAGGCCAGCGCTGGAACCACTGAGCTAAATCTCTAGCCCAGTATAAACTTTTTATGACTTATTGATTTCTATGTATTTTTCATAAGAGGCAGTTTGAATTATTTAATATTTTTCTCTAAGTACATCACCTTCAAGCCAGGGATTTAGCTCACATGGTACCACACCTACCTTGGAAGTAAAAGGGGGTGTATAAAAAAAAATATCACCTCCAATACCTTCCAAGATGAGAGAACTGTTTCAAAAAATTAACCTTATCAATAACTTACATACAAAATGCATGAATGTTTTATCAAGTTCCACCTCCTCCCTTGCCCAGCCTGTCAATAAGTGCTGGGACCCAACCTGAGCTTAGTCACTGAGCATTTTATTAAAGAGAGAGAGAGAGAGAGAGAGAGAGAGAGAGAGAGAGAGAGAGAGGGAGAAATTTAAGACAAGGTCTTGCTAAATTGCCCACCTTGGCCTTAATCCTCGATCCTCTTGTGTCTACTACCAGAGTAGCTGGGGTTACACAAGGGACCCTGCTGTGGCTCAGTGTCATGTGCCTTGACAGGTAGCTCGTTTTGGAACCTCTACAAAATCAGGATGCAAAACATTTCCATCACACTAGGGTTTTTTTCCCCCTTCCTTTCTGTGTGGAGATCAAACCTAGAGCCTTCACACTGACCTGTATCCCCAACCCTTTTTATTTTCTGAAACAGGGAGGATCTCACTAAGTTCCACAGGTGGGAATCAAACTTTTGACTCCACTGCCTCAGCCTCCCCCGAGTCCTGGGATTACAGCTGGGGATCCCCACACCTGGCTAAAACCCCATGTTTTGGGTATTCTTTTGTAGCTATTTTTCCCATCTCCTGTCCAGCAATGACCAGTTTACTTCTAGTTAGTACAGGTGAGTTTTGTCTACTCTAAAATTTCATATAAATAGAATCATAGTTTATGTACCTGTGGTCTGACCATGCTCAGCATCATTTTTGAGTTCATCACAATGTTGCAGAAATGCTATGATGTTATCAGTGGAAATACTAATCTGAGCATAATCCCTGTTGGGTGTAACATTAAGACACATTTTTATATATTAAACAGATTCATAATAATCACTATCATAGGTATTTTATAGACAGTCTCAGGTGTGTAAATGTAGACAGAATAGTAAGTACAGCAAACTTCCATCATCCAGCCTCAGCAACTATGTTTTCCGTTTTGCAGTGCAGGGATTGGCCCAAGGGCCTCAGGCATGGTGTGCAAACACTCTGCCAGGGCGACATACCCTGCTCGCACCTCAGCTGTTATGAACTCACAGCCACTTGTTTCATGCCCAACACTTATTTGCTAAGTCTTTCCTGTATTGATACAAATCTCAACTGTCATATTATCCATAAATATTTCAGTGTTTCCCCAAAAGATTCCCTTAAAAATTACATAAGCATAGCCTTTAAAAGTCTCATCATTGGGTTGGAGATTTAGCTCAATGGTTCCACCACCTGCCTCGCAAGCGTAAGGTCATGAGTTTGATCTCCGGTAACCACATACAGTGCTGGGCATGGTGACTCACGCCCACCAGCCATCAACACCACATACCACAATGCCAGGCCTGGTGGCTCATTCCTGTAATCCCAGCACTCGGGAGGCAGAGGCTGGAGGATTGCTGAGTTCGAGGCTTGCCTGGGCCACATAGTGAGCTCAGAGCCAGCCTGAACTACAAAGTGAGACCCTGTCCCCCCCCAAAAAAGAAATTATAAAGAAAGTCTCATCATTTAATGAACTCCAAGAGGCTTGTTTACTCTCAATACTTGGGATTGTGAGATAATTACCATTCAATTTTTTTGCATCCTTGTTTACAGATTTTGTCAGTGCACTACTTTTAAGAATCTGAAACTAGTTTGACTGAGGTTACTTCAGGGTAATGTTTTCTCCAAAAAGTGCTTTTGGTTCAAAACAAGTTGAGTGTGTCCTTGGAGGAGGGAATTTACAAGGATTGAAATATAGAAACCAACTCTTTTCAGAAGAAAACTTTAAGTTGTTCTCCCAGTGGGGGAAGTCCCTGTAGTATATGTAGTATTTAGGAAGTGATTTCAGAGCGTAATTTACTAGGTGTGGGGATGCAAGGAAGACGGGACAGGACTAGGTGGCTTCCTGGCTATGGACTCCATTTCACTCCAGGCCCAGCAGGTTTGGAGTCGCAGTTCTAGACACGCTGAGACTCTGGTCCCCGTGGACAGGCCCTACAGAGTGCCACTGGCAGTGTTTAGAATTTGGGAGGGGGCCGACAGAGACAGGCAGGGGCTACATCTGTAGGTGTGACTGGAATCAGCCAGGCTGAGAAATCATGGCACCTAAGGACTTGATATTGAGGTGACTCAGCAACAGCCTGGTGGTGACAGAAGTGGAAGCTGCAGTGGGTGATGCCTGGAAATCAGAAATGTGCTTTTGAAAGGGAGTGGTCACATCCTACGATTCCTTTGACATGCAATGTCCGGAGAAGAAATTTTAAAGAGACTAGGCTGTGTGTGGGAATGAAGATTATCTATAAATGGGGATGAGGGACCTTAGTGGGGGGGGGTCTAAAACCAGTTTGTGGTGAGAGACCCACCAGTTAATAGTTATTAAAATCATTGTAGGGCTGGGGATTTATCTCAGTGCTTCTGGCACCTGTCTCGCAAGTACAAGGTGCTAAGTTCGATTCCTTGTACCAAAACAAACAAAACGTAAAGACTTAAAATGTTGGAATATTTGTAAAATACACCTCAACAGGAATACATAAAAAAAAGGAGTCGTCCACAAGCATCTAGTGCCATAAACTGCTTAAGCTAGATGCAGAATTAAGAGTCATTTATTTGCCATGCAGTCAGTGTACAGGACGAACTGGAGTGGCAGGGGCAGAGCTGGCTGTGGGAGGTGGGGTGACCCGGTGATGACTCATGGCAGGTGCTTGTTTGTGGAGAGGAAGTGAGGTGGAGCTGGAGGGCTGGGGATTGTGGGATTTTGTTGTTTTCACAGCACTGGGATTGAACTCAGGGTCTGCACAGCGCCACATCCCCAGCCTTTCTCATCCACTGGTTCTCCCACTTCAGTCACCCAGCGTGCCGGGATTAGAGATATGTGCCACTGTGCCAGCTCCTCCTCCCTCCCTTCTCTACCTGAGGCAGAATGAATAAAACTTGACCAGACGTGAAAGGGAGGGAAGAGGGAACAGAGCCAAGGCAGCGCCCAGATGTCTGGCGCGGGCAGCACATGGAAACTTCCCCCAAGCCGGACTCAGGCAGCACAGGAAGACTTAACAGAAATGTCCTCAGGGCCTGCACATCTGGCTTCTGAGACACGCTGGATGATTAAGCAGGGGGGTTAGGTTTACACCTCACTCTTGAGGCTCTCAAGACCTTTACATCTAGCCCCTACCTCTACCTGCCCAGCCCATTCCCTCATTCCCTGGCTTAGTCTTCTAAGCCTGCTGCCTAGAATCCCCATTCACAGTGGTCTTGACCACCGTTATCAGATTTGCTGGAGGTCCTTGCCATGGAGGGAGGAATTACTTCCTCCTCAAGGTCTTAAGCTTGTAAGGCATCTTGTATCTGAGTTCTAGTTATGGACAATATTTATTCCATAGTTGTGTCAATTCCTAACTCAGTCCCAAATCTGAGGTCTTTCTTTTTTTTTTGAGACAGTCTTGCTATCTATTTCAGACTGGCCTTGAAATCACAAGGATCCTTCTGCCTCACCTTCTTGAGTGCTGGGATTATAGATATGTACCATCATGTCCAGCTGATAATTGTTTTCTTGTCATATAGACATTAGCCAATTTCTTACCAGCTGCTGCTGCTCCTTACAACCCATGGTCCAGTCACTTCAACTCCATGGAAGTTAAATATCTGGCTGCAACCTCTTGCTCCAAAGAAATGACGGCTCTATGACGTTATTCTCTATGGTGAATGCTGCCTCCCTCAATGACCAATGAAAAATATAAGGTGTCAAGGATGTCACCCATATTCTCTGTGCTGGGCCCAGCACCAGCCCTGCCTCCAGCCTCAGGGAAAGCTGCAATCATCAAGGATATCACCCTAAATACCTCTGCAGGCTAAAAGGAGCCCAGAGCTCTTTCACTGAATGACTTATTCTGACCACTGGCCTTTCTACTTCCTTTCACTGGGAGACCTCAACTTCCGTGGAATTCTAGACTCAACTATACCCTAGGATAGTAAGAGAAAAACTATTATTATGGGGAATAAGGCCAGCCAGGATACTTGGGGCACTTAGAAATGGCTAGAGACCACACCCTCTCTCACCAGCCAATCAATGCAAGGAGAAGCCTTCACAACCTAGGATACAGTGCTCTAATAAGCTCAGTACCCTTAATTCCCATCCTGACTGGAGGGTCAGTCACATAAGCAAACCCCAAAACTACCTTCTGCTTTGGGCTGACACACATGGCAAGCTCTCTAAAAATCTGCCTCCCCTATACTAGGTTTCAGGCACAGTTCTTCCACCACACCTGTTTGTGGATTTTCTGTACCCTCCATCACTTTCTGGGCCTGCTTCATCCTGCAATTTGGTTCCCCTTTTCACCCTGCACCCACCACAGTAGGGCAAATACACCACTTTCTAAATCAGGCTCAGTCCCATCTGCTTCTGAGGACCGCCCACCCTTGCTGACCTAAAGCCCCAGGCCACTGCTAACAAATACTCAAACGCTTAGGTTTCCATTAAGTTGTAGGAATTTATTTTAAATAACCTACAGTTGATTAAAAGGGAATTCATGATAAAAATAGAAGATACTTGAGGAAAGATGTGGGAAATGGACTCTGCACACACACTAAACTAACAATGCCTCTAAAACTAATGATTATAGCAAAATGTTTTCACATTAAAATTCTGCTTTTTATGTTTTTTCCCGTTTTTTACACAATTACAAAAGAAAAAATAAAAGCCCTAAAATCTTGATTATTTTTTCTCTTTTAGGCCAAATACTCATTTTCCTCTAAATTTACTGACCTGTGGAACTTTTCATACAGTAACATCTTTCAAGTGAAAGACCAAGTTTGAAAAGACAAAGATGGATTTTTTAAAGGGTACAGAGAATGCTCTGAACAAAGAATGATGGGAAAATGGTTTCAGTCATTGATTATTTCATTGTCCTTAGAGACTCACTCGCCCTTCATCCCTCCCCAGCCCCAATTTACACGATCTTTAAGATCAAGAAAAGGTTTAAATATTTTAAAATAATTAAAAAGAAATAAAAATTCACATTTAAAAAGGAACACTCAAGTCAGGAAATATTTTCCCATCATGCTTTTCTGTGAACAGGTGTCTGAACCAAAACACTGCCAATGTCCTAACTGCTTCAAGTCTAATGAAAACTGATTCCCATGACAATAGAGTGATGACTCTAACAGGTGCGCTGGGTTTTTGTTCTACTTAATTTTAAATTCCTGAAATGGGGGAACAGGGAGGGAGTTTAGGAATTCATTTCTATTAAAATATAGAAGTTATTGCAAAACCCTAACTGTAAAAACGCACCAATATAATCGAACTTCGCATACAGTAGCTAAGAGAATCCAAATACTTCAGTGAAACAGTGAATTTGCCTGCAGAATGCTGACAAATCACCATCCACTTGCCCCCTTGAAAATAAAGTTCAAAACAAATGATACAGCTAGAATTTTGATATCTGAAATATTTTTAAATAAGTTGTCCATAGGACAACTGGCTCAGCTCTCCCTTATAACATCTCCAGGTTTATCTTTTCGCAAAGATGTTGGTTAAGACTTGCTGCCTCCCTCCCTCAGGCATGAGGGCAAGTGAGGCTCACAGTTTTTCCATCTTCCTCAAACCACACTGTTCCTTTTCACAGATCCCTGCCCCTTCCGACTGGTTAAAACTCGTAGTCCTCATCAGCCATGTCAATGGCCCAGGCAAACTTCTCCCGTTGGGTTTTGTTGTAAATTTTTTCAATTGGGACACCCCACTTCTTGCACCTAAAAACAAAGGAGGGAAAGATTAGCATGACTCAGAGCTGTGGCCCAGATCAGAGTCTGGGCTGGGAGTGCTACCTTCTTCACATCTGTCTGGTGAGGATGAGAATTAATGGTGCACCAGGCATGTTCCAACAGCACTGTCATCAATTGTAATTGTGACACTCATCGCTAAAGTGCTGCCACAGCATATAAAACATACAAATGAAAAGCAGGGAGGGACATTAGGTAACTATGTTCTTGTGTAGCTAGTAATGTATCAAAGTGCCTCAAAGAGTTAACCCAATCTTTTGCAGCAAAAATAAATAGTGCAGTGGAGCTTCTGGCCCAAAGGCACCATTAAGGGTGATACCACCACTCTGGCTTCGAATTCAGCAACTCTAGCTAATTACACATCTTCAAAAATAAACTACTTGTTTGGGGCATTATTATTTGACTCTGTGTTTGAGCATATACGAGACAGACAAGCTGGAGTCTGGAGTGCACATTTACAGTACAGACTATCTACTTTCAATAAAAGATCCTCCTACCTCTGTGTAGGCTGCTCAAGTCTATATTGTCCCTTTTGTTTTTCCTTGCCCTTCTTTCCCGTTATTTGTGAGAATTTAATTGAGAGGTTCAGTTAAGACACAGATGAATGGACTCTTCCATTTTCCTTCAATCCCAGCTTTTCAAAAAAACACTTGGAAGGCAATAAAACAGACTGCCTGATTAGGACCATCTAGGATACTGCAATGCATTTGTAGACAGAGGTCAGAGCCATAGCACTGGGGACACAGCAGAAGCCAGCGATTTCCTCAGGAGGACTACAAGTGCCCAGGTCAGGAATGGCACATGGAAGCCAAGAGTACTCTCAGAAATCCTCTGTCTTTCCCAAGCCAGCAGCAGAAGGGGCTCTCACTGGGCTCAGTGCTTACCAAGCCACTGTGATCCTAGGGTCCAGATAATTGAGTTTGGAGGTTCCCAAGGCAATTTGCTTATTCTCTTCACGGTCTGTGGCCTGAACTTCCAGCTTCATCAACTGCTCCTCCAGTCTCTGCACAGCCTTCTTCTTGGACTCTACTACCCTAGAAGAATGACAGTCATTTAAAAAAAAAAAAAAAACCTAACCCCTGGGCAGAAGCACACTTCAAATGCAGCCTGCCTCTTAGAAGTAGTAAAGCCAGGTGGGCACAATAATGCACGCCTGTGATCCCAGCACTCAGGAGGCTAAGGCAGGAGGATCTTTGAAAGTTTATGAGGCCTGCCTGGGCTTCGTAGTAAGTTCAAGGCCAGGCTGACCTAAATAGTGAGATTCTGTCTTAAAAAAAAAAAAAGAAAAGCCATAAAAGGCCCAGGTACACAGATTTCTGAAAGACCAATCAGAAACCTTAGAATAGCTAGAGGACCAGAGCCTCTGAGCAATACTGCACAAACTTTTTCCTCTCAACCAACCCAACTTTATACAATACCAGGTACATACTTCTTGGTCTTTGCATCCTTCATGACTTTGGCATCAGCTTTAGCACTTTTCAGGTCCCTCCGTGCATCTGCAAGCTGATCCTTCTTGGCATCAATCTAGGTGGGGAACAATAACAGTAAAGTCAAGATAAAAATGAAAGAAGAGAAATGTTGCACCAAAGACGGAGAAACCAGGCAGTCACACCCACCAGGTGAGCTACTTCTCTTTGTGCTATGCTGGATAAACACACACACACACACAGTGTTCCCATATGAAGACACAAAAGAGATACACCCTGGTGACTTCAGCTGCTATGTTCATATATAATCTTCAGTTGACCCTTTAAGAAATGAAGGTTCTAGTAAGGCAGTAATCTGAGCATGAGTGCTAATCTTTCAATAAAACAACACTCTGGTGTTAAGCCTACCTGAGAGAAGGGCTCAAATGACAGATGACAGATGCTTAGTAACCACCCTGTGCCAGATTTTAGTCTTTATTCCAAGAATATTGCAGAACAAATTCCTTAGGTCACTGAGTTTCTGGGTGCATGTATTTAAAAAGCAGGCCAAGTTCATTCCTTACATTCTGCTAGCTGCCTGGGAAGGAACCAGCAGCTTCTTAAGAAAAGGGATGCACTGATAAGAATATCCAAGAAACTATAATACAAGGTGAGGGCTAGGTTTGCCATTTTTTTTTTTCTTCTAAGGAAAGAAGTCCGAGGTGAAAACCAAGTCTTTGTGGAATCCATATCCACAAAGGAAGAGACAGGCAGATCTATCCTTTTAGGTTGGAACCCTTGAAGCACCACTGGAAAATCTCAGTTCCTCCAAGGATGCTGTTTACAGACAGCAGAAGGTAATGCCATGGAGCTGAAGTTTCAACCAGTGAGGTCAAGTGGCTACGGCAGGAGAACACCATCCCCCATGGCCACCTTGCTCACCCAGGAGGTTAAGAGAAGTTTCCCATGGTAAGTAACATGCTTGACTCGTATACACTGGGTTTCTGCTGAACCTAGAATTTTTGTTAAATACACATACAGTCCATGGTTGGAAACAGAGGACACCATTGTAAAAGAATAAATGTTTTTACTTGATTGGCTTATTTCCAGCATCTATGTTGTCCAAAGCCAAGCTGAAGGAACTGATTCTATGCACAAAAGCATCACAGACGCCACTAGCCAGATTCTTAGGCTAAAAATGCAGCAAACCACAATCTTTTAACCATTTCTATGAATGCTAAATTGGCAGGCTATGTCAAGTTCTCTCAAAGAATCAAAGACACCATTGATTCACTTGGCAAATGTGCATGTGTTTGCTTTGTGGGCACATAGAGGGCTCCAGGGCTTGGAGGGCTCGTCGGGCAGGCAGCCTGGACTGCCCAGACAGTGGTTCCAGAGTGAGAGCAACAAAAGATCTCCTCATACTCCAGGGAGGGTCTTCTAAATTAGGTAAACAGCACCTGAATATTCATGCTTTTATTTCTGGCTTGAAATGATAACACTAGGAGGGTAAACAATACCAAATGACTCTATTTAAAAAAGTGGCAGCAAAGAGGAGCTGTTAATATGTACAGTCTTGTAGAGTTCCTTGCTTGCTAACCGTAGGATTCACAGATTAAGGAGGTCTATGGGTGCATTTTCACTCACTGTGGACATATACATACCTTCAAGAAAGCCGGGCAACATCTGTACTATAAACTATGGCTTGTGTATGTCTTTGGACCCAGATGTACTATTCCTGGGTACTTTGAAAAACATTTCAACACAGCGTCAGTACTATGGCCTGAAAATGTATACATAAATCTTCCTCCATGAAAGTTTTCATTTATTTATTTGTTTTTGGAGACAGAGAGTCACTATGTTGTTCAGACTGGCCTACACTCACCATCTAGCCCAGGCTAATCTTAAACTTGTGTCAGTACTCTTGCCTCAGCCTCCTGAATGCCAGGATTATAGCTATACACCACCACACCTGGCCCCACAGAACTTTTTAAACTCTAGTTGTCCAAGTACTATATACAACTACATAGAAAAAATTATAACTATATTCTCATTAATTTCTGTTGATATTTCTTCGGGTATGAATGTGGGCAACAAATCAGAGTAACATCATATAATATCTATGACTACTATTAATAGATGTCACACCTATTTCTGTATCATATTAAAATTATTGCAGAGATATCATCTATATTCATTAATACTTTGAAATTTATAGTAATCATTAGAACTACCTCAAGACTTTTTTTCCTTTAGCGCTAAGAATCAAACCTAGGGCCTTGTATGTTAATCAAGTGCTCTACCACTGAGCTCACTTTTAGCCAATTTTAATAAGGAAGCATATCTACTCCTATAGCATATTTTAAAATATATTACATTTCAATAACTAGTGTCCTTTGAAACCTTGTGTATCTGTTCTAGACAAGGTGTCTGCAGATTGACCGTGGGTCAGTGAATCCAGACAGGTCAGCTGCATGGCCAGTGACAAATCTCTTCAGTCAGAGGGAGGACATAGGCACAGGGAGGCAGAACGTTATCAACTCATTCGCCCATCACTGTCCTCTAGGGTGCAACTCTGGCACACAGCCAGTATTAAACAGCTGTTTGATAATGAACTACATAAAAATGTAATTCATCATCTTTTAAAATTTAAAAACATTTCATTTGGAATAACAGCTTTTGGAAACAACAGCTTTTCTCTCTCTTCTGCAACTCTGGGGATCAAACTGGGGGCCTCATGCAGGGTAGATGAGGGCTCTACCACTGAACTACACCCCTAGCTCTAGAAAAAGTATTTCTGGGATATGGCACCAAGACTCTCTTCATGTCTACTTTCCTTGTGTACAATAGTAAGAAGGATCACAACTCAGATTAGCACCTCAAAACAGGAAGTGGTCAGTGCTCAAAAAACTTCTGCCCACAGCACTGAGACTTGCTCAACAGTGGGTCCACTGATATTCTTAAGTATTGAATTATCTCCATTTGTTTATATTTGGCATGGCCTTTGGCTCCAGAGCAGATCAAGACTGGTCTGACAATATCCCAACCTAGAAGGCTAGATTACAAAAGCCTCTCGTTTTAACTATCTGTCCACCAGCAGACACAGTCCATTCTGCCACCCCATCATCCAGACACAGCATACCTTAGACTGCAAATTCATCATAGACTTCTCAAAAGTTTTTGGTGGTGCCCTCTGATGGTTACAAAGAATCGCAACTGCTCGATTGGCACGGTTATAAGAGAGAATCTTTGCTGGGATGTTCTCATCCGCTGTAAATAAACACGACAGTAAGTCTGTAGACCAAGGGCATATATGAAACTTCTTCCCTAGTGTTTTATGTCTTGGTCTCAATAAGATGATCAGAAGTCTACCTAGACACCAGGTCAAAATTTTAGAGTCCATGGGCCGGGGGGTTAGCTCAGTGGTTCCAGCACCTGCCTCGCAAGCGCAAGGACCTGAGTTCGATCCCCGGTAACCACATATAATGCTGGGCGTGGAGACACGCCCACCAACAACACTGCATACCACAATGCCGGACGTGGTGGCTCACGCCTGTAATCCCAGCACTTGGGAGGCAGAGACAGGAGGATGTCTGAGTTCGAGGCAGCTTGCCTGGGCACCATAGTGAACTCAGGGCCAACCTGAACTACAAAGCGAGACCCTGTCTCAAAAAGCAAAAAAAAAAAAATTTTTAGAGTCCACGATCATAAGAAAAACAACAGCAGGAATTTTCTATGTAAGCCTAACCTGGATGATTTCCTGTGAGAAGAGAAATTCCCTTGTAAATTTTTTTTTCTGCATTGCATCTAAGTGTTGCCTATGTTAGTCCCAAAGTCCTGGGATCAAGTGATTCTCCTGCCTCATCCTACTGAGTAGCTGGGACTACAAAAGTATGCACAGAGGTTTAGCTTTGTAATATTTAATTTTTTTTTTTTTTTGAAACAGGATCTCGCTTTGTAGTTCAGGCTGGCCCTGAAACTCAGCAATCCTCCTGCCTCTGCCTCCCTAGTGCTGGGATTATAGGCGTGAGCACGGCACTGTGGTATGTGGTATTGATTGCTGGTGGGCGTGAGTTACCATGCCCAGCATTCTATGTGGTTACCAGGATCAAACTGAGGGCCTTGCACTTGCAAGGCAGGTGCTGGAACCACTGAGCTAAATCTCTGGCCCCGTCTCTTGGTTATCTGGGTCATATTCTAAGACTATTCTAAGACTCATATTTACACAGGAAATTTACTAAGTGGAGGGAAAAAAAACTTATGGATCTCGGTGACATCTTCTGTACCTAGTGTGGTTGTTTTTGTTTTGAGACATGGTCTCTCTTTGTAGCTCAGACTGGCTCTGAACTCACTATGTACCCCAGGCAAGCCTCAAACTTGTGGTGATTCTTCTGGCTCTGCCTCCTGAGTGCTGGGATTACAGGCATATGCCCAGCTTGTACCTAGTGTTTAAAAGATTACTTACTTTTCTTGAGGGTAGGGAGGAAACAGAAATCTTATGGAAAGGACTTGCTCCCATTATTTTTTTGGTAACCATGACAACTTTAACAGAATACCACAACATTACATCTCTGCCCTGGAAGCTGTAAATAACATATACAGAACACAAAATGCGGGCATTTTCAGAGCAGATGGAATGCTCCTGTTAACATTCCATGAAATTAATCTCGAAGTTGGGGTAGGAGCGCGAGAATAGCACAGAGCTTGTTTGTAAAACTAAGCCTTAATTCTGCTGGAGGCCTAAAGGAAAAAATTTCTGGTATAGAAAAGAAGAACCAACGTAGGACTTATCCAGGAAAGTACCCTGGCACCATCATAGGCGTGGCCCAGCAATACTTACGGGCTGTGAGCTCTTTTAGCTGCTGTTGTAGCGTGATAGAGGCATTGTATGTACGAAACACCTTAGCTGTCAAGCCCTCCATGAGATCCTGAAGGTGCTTATTTAGAATACCAGTCTGGAGGAGACAAAGCAACAGTAAGGACATGGGAACTGAGGAGAAAACCACACCATGCCACCCACTCTGACAAGTCCTACAAGTCATTTATACCAGTATAGTCACAATTTTGTCAAGCTTACTGCCTTTTAAGTGGGAGGTTAAGAAGGAAAGTAATTCCAGAACATAAGGCTGCACAATGCCTCCCTATGAAGTACAATCTGACATAAGAGAGAAAAATTTGTTCTGCCATAGATATCAGGGGAAAATCTTAATTTCTATCCGAACTGGCAAGGCATTCAGCCAGTGAAGACTCCGCAGGAGATGGGAGAATAAAAGGTAGAGTATCAGCTCCATGCCTTAAAGTACTCATGGACACTCTGTCCCACAAGGGAGCAAGAGTACACAGAAAGCCACAGAAGAGGCTGGGCTAAAGGGACAGCCTAAGCCACCACCTGGCTGTCCTCTCCTTTAAAGCCTCTCCTGAGGCTCTGCCTGGGTGTCCCTTCAGCCAGCCCAGTGTGCTTCGTCCACTCACATTAAGTCTATCAAAAAGATCATCCTCAGGCTGCTTGTTCTCCATAAATAGCTGCAAATTCTTAAAAACCTAAAAGAAATTAGTGAAGTCCAATTATTACTTTTTTAAAGTAAGCTTTACCTTAGAAATAATTTCAAATTTGTAAAAACTTACAGAAAAACATCCAAGAACTATGCATACACCCTGTGAAAAATTCTCTCTGTATCTGTATTTAGGTATGTACATACATAATTATCTGTTCTAAGCCATTTTGGATACTTACATTATAGCCCTTTATCCTTAAACATTTCAGTGTATGTCTCTAAGAACAGAAACACATGTATACAGTACTTACAGCTACAAAAATTTACAATGATAAATACACATACCATTGTCCACTGGACTGGTTACTAAGCCCCATGCCAGCGATGGTGAACTTTTTACATCTTTCAGTGATGCAGCTCTGCTGTGGCATGTGTGCCAAAGGCCCACCAGCACTGCTATACTTTTTTAAGTCTCTTGTTTAGGCATTAAGACTTTGGGAAAGATTAGGCTGAGGCTGCAGAGCTATAGCACCCTCCTTAGTCATGGACTCGAGATTTGGGAAGTAAAGAGTCATCATTTTACTTAGAAGTTTGTGTGAAGCCCAGCAAGATGTGCAAGGTGATAAATACATAACATGACCAAGGCATGGTGTGATGTGGTTAAGTCATTAGAACAATGTGGTTTGGCTCAGTCTTATAGTGAACTTGCTGCAGAGGCCAACTCTCTACAGCAGGCCCTTGCCCCTCATTCTGGGGAAGGCAGCACAGACTGGGGGCAGGGAATAAAACAAGTACACAGTACACCAAACAACAGCCCTCCCCTCTCTCAAGTCATCTTTGCAGTGTCAAGGACCCTGAAGGTACTCGAGGAATGCTTGTTGAATGCATAAATAAATAATTAAACAAGGCATACAACACAGGACACATTAACTTACTCGTTTTTCAACTGGAACTTTGTTATAGTATCTAATCGAGTCCTTCCCAAGGAAGTCAAACTCAACCACATATTCCTGACCATCCAATTCTGGGTGCAGGTTGATGTGCTCCACACGAAGTGAACAGCAACCCACAGTGTCTGCTGTTTCTCCTTCTTCCTTCTCATTTCCTGCTCTCAGAGCAAGCTGCCCAGAAACAAAAAAACCATGAAGGAAGGCACATGACCCTCAGGATCTCCAGGGAACCCCAAACAGAAGCCTCCCAATTCTCTGTGGGGATGCAGTACAGTATGCACAGCCTGAGAGTACATCCTGTGGTGTCAGTACTTCTACGAAAGCCACAGGAATATTAAACTTACAGATCCAAGTTTTTCTTTTCTCTACCGCATTCTTGAAAATAGGATGTAACAAAGAAAACTGTGGTGGTGTTAAATTAGTGGTTTATTTGACCAATTTAATGAGTTATAATGTCTTTCTCAAAGAATGAAATACAATAAAACATGAAAATTCACTGCTTATAGCAAGGCTAAGCACAGATTTGTGCAAGTTGTGATTTGGTTACAAACACAGATTTCTATGTATAACTGTGACACAAAACAAATATTTCTTTTTCTTCTGAGTCATGGTCAAAAGGAGTTTAAAAACACTGCAGTATTTCCAACACATTCAGATTCATGCAAATCCTAGTAGGCAGACCCCATATAGCAGCACACCATATGGATGCCTATGTCTCCACAGGTACCTTCTGTACTAGAGTGTATTCAATGTGACCAAGATGGTGGGTGTCAAGGTTGCCTCCTCCCATCTCCCAGTACTTCACACAGGGTGTAGAGCAGGGTGGACACTCACTACCTATATCTGTTAAGCTCAAGTTTGGGTAAAGCTGAAGTCAATGAAGCCAGTCCTACCTTGTCAATGAAGTACAGTGCTACAGCTCTCTGCCGGACTTTCATCTCTTTGGACTTCCAGTCTTCTCGATACTGGTTTCGGATCTTGTCCACACACTTCTTCAGCCGCCGAGCAGTCTCATATTTCTGCCAGTCTTTCTCACCCTGCAAAGATCCAACACCAAAGGCCAACTGCTTAGTGAGGTGGAGTCAGAATATGCAAATTTTGAATATGCAAATTGAGAGTTCTGAAAGAGCAGGAACCTGAGCTTAAACAAGGTTGAGAAGGCATACAACTGAAGAGAAAGTCTGGAACAGTCATGTGCTGAGAACACATGCTGTCCCACTTTTGTTATCAAGCATGACTAACTCCTGTCCAGCTGCTAAGAAGGCTTTTACCTTTCATGCTGTGAAATTGAAATGCTCATGCTATTAGGAAAAGTCCATAAGGCATGTCTTAAAAAACTGACTTCTCTCAACACAAAGGTATAAATATCCACATTCCCTCATCAGCACCACAGCCTTGCTGCCCAGTCTGTGACCCAACAGCAGTTTCTGGCTAGCCCTGACTTGCATTAATTTTCAGACCACCATTCAGAGTTTGATGGAGCTGTCAAAGAAACAACCGAAGACAACATGCAATTTATCAAGGAACACAATGACTTCTAGGAACAGCTGTAATTATTCTCCATTTTCCAACTTAGGCATTTGCTAGTGTACCTTGATTAGATTGACGAAAGACTTCTGTTAAAAGAAATTTTAACAGAGCTTTTGGTGTAAGATTTAAAAATTTATCCTGAAGCTAGTGTGAAGCATTATTAAAATGTGACAAGACAAACTAAACAATGGAACAGTGAATAGAACAACAGAGAACCATGATGAATGAAGATTTATTAATGTTAGAAAGATAAAGAAGGAGATAAAACAAAATCTAGGAAATCTTGCAAGGCAAGGTGTATTATAAAAGGCACAAAACAGTATCACAACCAGGAGTTTGGGGTTTTTCGTTTGTTTGCTTTTTGTTTGTTTTTGGAGACAGGGTTTTGATCTGTAGGTAGGCTGGCTTGGAACTGCCTGCGTGTCCAGGATTGGCCTCAAACTTGTGACATTTCAGCCACCTAAGTGCTGAAATTACAGGTATGACACCATGCCTGGCTCAGGAAAGGAATTTGTGAAGCCAAGAACTTGATTCTTTTTTTTTTTTGAGACAGGGTCTTGCTTTGTAGTTCATGCTGGCCCTGAGCTCACTATGTAGTTCAGGCAAGCCTGGAACTCAGCAATCCTCCTGCCTCTGCCTCCTGTGTGCTGGGATTACAGGTGTGAGCCACCATGCTTGCTGTATTTTGACTTTTAAGAGGATGAAAAGGTGATATGAGATGTCCTCAGTAGTGATCTCTATGACAACTAGCCATTCGTACACATTCACTCTTTCATAGAAAAAAATGGGACAAGGGCTCATGGAGGTACAGAATCCATCAGGATTCTCTTTCCCATCACCCCCTTGCATATATATAAGCCACCAAAACTTGTCTCAGAGTCTGCCTGGGTTATATTTGCTCAGTTCCTTAGACAAAATGTAAGGTATGAGTCAGGGAAACAAGTTTTAGAAAAAACCAACAAATAAGTCATTCACATAGGCTTCCCAGTGAACTAGCTTTTTCTTCATAGGGTTGGTTGGACTCCTAGAACAAATATCAAAAAAATCTCTCAAATAAGGACAGAAGGATGGGATAGAAGCAGAAGCTATCCCATGTAGGTCTAGCAAAAGAGGGCTGGCTTCCAATATGTATGTTTGTCTCTGTTGAACAACCTTTCTTGGACTATTTCAATGAATGACAATCAATCAATCTAGGTCTTTCAGGCAAGGTCTCATCAAAAAAGACCTCAGTTTTGCTTGTACTTCGAGTTTAAACACAGGACCTTTAAAATGAGCTATATGACAGCCTTTAGTTATTTTTTAAGTTTTGCGACGGGTCTCACTAAGGTAGAATTCAAACTTAAGATTCTTCTGCCTCAGCCTCCCAGAGCACAGAGATTACAGGCCTTTGTCATCATGCCCAACTCTAACTAGTTTTCTACAAATGCCTATTTTAAGATATATTTGTTTTTATTATTTGTGAGGTTTTTCATATATTCTGAATACAAGTCCTTTCTCAGATATCAATAATTTGAGTAGTATAATACTTACCTTTATTTAAGGCTATTCATCTTGCATTCCAAACAATATTTTCAACTTCAAAATTTTACACTATATAGCTTTAAATATACAGTTTGATACATTCCAGCCAATTCATTCCCCCTATAACTTATACCCCTAACCAAAATAGAGAAAATGAGCTGGGCATGGTAGCTCACACCTATAATCCCAGCACTAGGAGGCAGAGGCAGGAGGATTGCTGAGTTTGAGGCTTGCCTGGGCCACATAGTGAGCTCAGGACCAGCCTGAACTACAAAGCGAGACCATGTCTCAAAAAACAAAAAACAACAACAAAAAAGATGATAGAGAAAATGAATTTTATAGCAAGCAACCAATGATCTTCTAATTGGATTCTATCATCATAAATTGTGTATAGTCTACAGAATTATGTAAAAAGAATCATAATGTATTGACTTATGCATCTGACTCTTCAACAAGTTTTCAAGATCTATCCATATCATTGCATACTACCAGTAGTACACTTTTACTGCTTAACATGTTATATCCTATGACTGTGCCATACTGTTTATTCTCCTGCCAGCCCTCCAGTGATGGACTCAAGAATATCATGCTGCCATCAACATTCTGTACAAGTATTTTTGTGGATATACACTTTCATCTCATTTGGGTAAAAGTAACTACAATTGGAATTATTATCTCACCATGTTCTGTATCTCAATGCCACTAATAAAGCTGAAGATTCCCTCACATGCTTATTTATATTTTTATACAGTATCTTGTAAAGTATTTGTTTTGAGTCTTTTGCGTTGTTTTTTTTTTGGAGACAGGGTCTCGTTTTGTAATTCAGGCTGGCCCTGAGCTTACTATGTAGCTCAGGCAACCTCAAAATCAGCAATCCTCCTGCCTCTGCCTCCCAAGTGCTGGGATTACAGGCGTGAGCCACCATGCCCGGCACTGTGGTATGTGGTACTGATTGCTGGAGAGGGTGAGTCACCATACCCAGTGTTGTATGTGGTTAATGTAGATTGAACTCAGGATCTTGTGCTTGCTAGGCAGGCGCTGGAACCACTGAACTAAATCTCCAGCCCTATTTTGCCCTTTTTAATTAGGATATATTTTGTATTACAGTTACAGAATTCATTTTGTAAATATTTTTATGTCTAAACATGTTGCAAATATGTCCACCCAATGTATGTCTTGGATATTTATTTCCCTAATAATGTGCTGTGTTAACATAGTTTTTTGGTAGCAGGAATTGAACTCAGGGCCCCACACTTGCCAGGCAGGTGTTGTGCTGCTGTGCTATGTCCCTAGCCTTTAAACATAAGCTTTTAATTTAAATGCAGTCATTTTATCAGCTATTTTACTGTCAGTGCTCTGTGTTTGAAGAAATACCATGTCATAAAGATATTATACCACAATAACATCTAGAAACTTTTTAATGGTTTAACTTTCATAAAATCTATAATCATCTTCAATATATTGATTGAAGACTTTTTGCTATAATGGAGACTGAGCGCGAGGCCTTTACACTGAGCTATAACCCCTGCTCTTATTTTTTTTACACAGGGTTTCTAGCTGCTATTGCCCAGCTGAGCTTGAACTGGAAATCCTGTCTCACTCTTCCAGAAGCACTGGAGTGTGTGCTACCACTCATCTTATAAAATCTTTCAGAAGTATTAAGTAAAAGCACTGGGGTGTGTACTCATAAAATCTGACAGAAGTATAAGTTCTTAATAGAAGAGGGGCACATGTGTATATTTGTTACTGAGAATGTCTTAATAAGAGGATATTTTGATAAGAATACCCAGATGGTATGAGGTATAACGAACACTGACTTCATAAAAATTAATGAAATATGACTGTGATTACTCTTTTTTTTTTTTTTTTGCTTTTTTTGGAGACAGGGTCTTGCTTTTGTAGTTCAGGCAGGCCCTGAGCTCACTATGGTGCCCAGGCAAGCTGCCGCGAACTCAGCAATCCTCCCGTCTCTGCCTCCTGAGTGCTGGGATTACAGGCTTAAGCCACCACGCCCAGCATTATATGTGGTAACCGGGGATCGAACTCAGGTCCTTACGCTTGCGAGGCAGGCGCCGGAACCACTGAGCTAACCCTCCGGCCCTGTGATTAACTCTTGATTGTGAGAGGCTTGAGTTTTATGCATGGTTGTGTTTAAAAAAAAGTTAAATTTGAGCAAAAGAAATACAAAACATAAAAACTGGAAATGAGTAATTTAACTGTATACACAGAATCCCGAAAGTACTCACTTTTAGAGATAAAGTTCGGCAACCTGATCAACTCATAACATTCAGAAGTTCATAGCACCACCACTTTAGCAGTAAGCAACAGAAACGTAACAGAAAAAACTTACACATTAGCACATTTGAACTTAGTCTGAGTAGAGTAAGAAGACCCTATTTCAAAATAAAAAAGGGACTAGGGATGTAGTTCTGCATAAAAGTCCTGGATTCATTGCCCTGCTGGGCATGGTGGCTCACACCTGTAATCCCAGCACTTGGGAGGCAGAGACAGGAGGATTGCTGAGTTCGAAGCTTGCCTAGGCTATATAGTGAGCTCAGAGCCAGCCTGAACTACAAAGCGAGACCCTGTCTCAAAAAAAAAAAAAAAAAAAAGTCCTGGGTTCAAAACCCCAACAGTTTTGTGTGTGTGTGTTTTGTGTATGGTCCTCCAACAAATAATTTTTAAAATTATATACAACCTCACCAGGCGTGGTGGCTCACGCCTGTAATCCCAGCACTCAGGAGGCAGAGACAGGCGGATTGCTGAGTTTGAGGCTTGCCTGGGCTACATAGAGAGCTCAGAGCCAGCCTGAACTACAAAGTGAAACCCTGTCTCAAAAAAAAAAAAAAAA